>JBBBDQ010000952.1:4130000-4174049 GCA_037127315.1 Ascarosepion bandense
CACAATATACTCCCGCATCACTAAGAAACCTGGCATGGTGGACAAACATAAGCTCGCTGCTGACCTTGAACGGGATCTACACTCTGTGGTGAATTGGGGCAAAAAGTGGCTTGTCAATTTCAATGCGTCTAAGACCAAGCTGTTGTCTGTCAATCATCACAGGCAACCTCTCCTGCCTCCCATAAGCATGGACCAAGCGATTCTCCCTGAGAGCAATACACTGCGCCTCCTCGACCTTACCCACTCTACTGATCTCAAATGGAACCACTACATCGAGTCCATAGCTAAATCCACTGCTAAGAAGGTTGGGTCACTGTGTCGGGCCAGGATGTTTTTTTCCATCTGAATCCATCCTGCATATATACAAGTTAACCATTCGTCCGTACATGGAGTACTGCTGCCATATATGGTCAGGCGCCCCTGCCTTTCACCTCAGTGTTCTCGACAGGCTCCAAAGGAAAATCAGTAATGTGATAGGTACCGACTTGGCGGCTCGACTACAGCCACTTCCCCACCGACGAAATGTTGCCTCCCTTTGTCTGTTCTATAAATACTTTCATGGCTTCTGCTCGGATGAACTTAAGTCACTGGTGCCTCCTCAACAGGTGTTTACTCGTGCAACCAAATTGGCAACTGGGTCCCACCCATTCACAGTTAGGTTAGCCAAATGCAGACGACAATTCTACTCCTGCAGTTTCTTCTCTCGCACTTCCCGCCTGTGGAACTCGCTCCCATATTCTTGCTTTCCTGACGGCTACAACCTCCAGGAATGTAAATGCAATGTCAATACTCATCTATTAACCACTTGACTCTAGCTCTTTCCCCACCCCGTATATCCTTCCCTTTCTCTCCACCTTTGAAACTGTCATCACACCTGCATTCTCATCTTTCTATTGCTCCTTTCTAACTGGTTCGTCTTCCTCTTCATTCTCTTGTAATTAATCTTTTTACACTTATATAGCCCCTCGCACATCAGGGTGAAATGATTAAAAAAAAAAAAAACAACAACAAAGAAAGCCGAAATAAAAACGGTACCAAGAGGGAAAAACGTAATTTTGATAAACCGTTTTAATGACGATACGGGTTTTAAACGTTGCCAGTGTTTTACACGGGAATAACATTTTCACGGGATTTTTATATATACCTGTAAAACAATTTCCCCATCACCTTCTCAATGAAAATGTACACCGAGATATCGAAAAAAATGTGTGGGACAACCTCAAAAATAATTTCACAAGGTTTTCTAACAAAATAACCAATTCAGTATACAATCTCCTGACTTTTGACATTATTTTTACATTTTAAGATATTCATGTTGGATGAGAATAAATTATATTGGCCTTCGTCGGGAGATCAATTTACAATGAATTTAAATAGCAAATTAGACACCACCTCTACCAAGTGTTATAAAATTTAATTATTTTTTGTTGAATTTTATTTTTATATTCGTGGTGTAGGGTGATTAATCTATCGTAATATGGTTGGTAAATTTTGTTTATTTAATGCCGAAATCTAAATATTTTGAATGCACTTGTATGCCTGGTCATTTTACTATAAACTGTATTGTTAATAATAGTATAACTATGTATTATTAGTAATTTCTTTATAAAAATGTCTTTCTGGCAATTTTACTATAAAAATTGTATTTTTACACTTCCAATGTGCTGTTTTTGTGGGGGTTCATTATTTGCCTGTAACTGGGACACTAACAGATACTACCAACCCTGGTCAGGATGGATCTGGAAACAATAGCAATGAAGGTGTGCTACCACGCACCTCAAAAAATAAATCCGATATTTTAAAAGTTCTTATTAAAACGAATAAAGAAAAAATGTTCATACAACAGATTAAAGATATGGCACCAAACAATATTTTTAAAAAATTTAAAAAGGTAAGTAAGGTCGTTGTTCAGAGAAGGGATATACGGTACATATTTTCAAAAGTAGACGAAGTGAAATAGTTTTCATTGTGTATGGATGTCCAGAAAGGAAATAATTCTAAATTACGGTACATATTTTCAAAAGTAGACGAAGTGAAATAGTTTTCATTGTGTATGGATGTCCAGAAAGGAAATAATTCTAAATTACGGTACATATTTTCAAAAGTAGACGAAGTGAAATAGTTTTCATTGTGTATGGATGTCCAGAAAGGAAATAATTCTAAATTACGGTACATATTTTCAAAAGTAGACTAAGTGAAATAGTTTTCATTGTGTATGGATGTCCAGAAAGGAAATAATTCTAAATTACGGTACATATTTTCAAAAGTAGACGAAGTGAAATAGTTTTCATTGTGTATGGATGTCCAGAAAGGAAATAATTCTAAATTACGGTACATATTTTCAAAAGTAGACGAAGTGAAATAGTTTTCATTGTGCATGGATGTCCAGAAAGGAAATAATTCTAAATTACGGTACATATTTTCAAAAGTAGACGAAGTGAAATAGTTTTTATTGTGTATGGATGTCCAGAAAGGAAATAATTCTAAATTACGGTACATATTTTCAAAAGTAGACGAAGTGAAATAGTTTTCATTGTGTATGGATGTCCAGAAAGGAAATAATTCTAAATTACGGTACATGTTTTCAAAAGTAGACGAAGTGAAATAGTTTTCATTGTGTATGGATGTCCAGAAAGGAAATAATTCTAAATTACGGTACATATTTTCAAAAGTAGACGAAGTGAAATAGTTTTCATTGTGTATGGATGTCCAGAAAGGAAATAATTCTAAATTACGGTACATATTTTCAAAAGTAGACGAAGTGAAATAGTTTTCATTGTGTATGGATGTCCAGAAAGGAAATAATTCTAAATTACGGTACATATTTTCAAAAGTAGACGAAGTGAAATAGTTTTCATTGTGTATGGATGTCCAGAAAGGAAATAATTCTAAATTACGGTACATATTTTCAAAAGTAGACGAAGTGAAATAGTTTTCATTGTGTATGGATGTCCAGAAAGGAAATAATTCTAAATTACGGTACATATTTTCAAAAGTAGATGAAGTGAAATAGTTTTCATTGTGTATGGATGTCCAGAAAGGAAATAATTCTAAATTACCGCCTTTGACTACTCTTCCTAAACGGTAAATAATATATAATTCAATAACTCCTAAATTCAGAATACTTGAGAAAGACCTTACTGGGCGCAATTAAATATTTTATGAAATCAGTTATATATATATCAGTTATTATATATAAATATATATATATATATATATATATATATATATCAGTTATATATATATATATATATATATATATATCAGTTACATATATATATATATATATATATATGTGTGTGTGTGTGTGTGTGTGTGTGTGTGTGTGTGTGTGTGTCTTGTAGCTGTAGGGACGGTCAGCCATGTCTAGTACAAGGCCACTGCACAAACATAGCCGATACTCCCCACAACTTAGGTCATCAGAAGGTGCATTTATGGAAGAATAAAATATCCCGCCTGTATGTTTAAAGTAAATTTTATTAACTAAACAGAATAACATGAATTTGGAGAAGTTAAATGTTTAATGAAAAACAGTAGTAATGAGTTAAGGGTATCAAGAGTTCGTAGTAGTAACTTGTGTGTATGTATATATGGGCGTTATCGTTTGGTAGGAATGTCTTTGAAGTTATCGCTCAATCTTAAAGGGTTCCGTTTGTTTATCAAGTATAAGAAGACTGAAGAGGTAGACGGGTGAACGATGAAAAGAAAAGAGGTGAAGGAGAAAGCTAGAGATAATAACGATCGCTTCACGTTTGTCAAGGGATGTGTTAATAGGCTCGTTTTCTTCTCTCTGGTGACAAGCCAACTTGCTCGTCTTTTATTTTATTTGTGGGGTTTGAAAAGGTCATTTGGGAATTCACTCCCGGATGTGATTCTGGCCTTTCCATTGGACGACAAACAAACTTCGCGTCGTTTCGCGAAAAGGTCCGTAAAAGAATTTGTTTTTGAGAATTAAAGATTATTTGAATTTTGTTTTTAGATGTTCCCTCGTTTTCTGTTGGCCGAAAAAAATTTCGTATCAATGTATGAAATTTCACGAGTTTTGTTTTGCAATCGCTTTTGCGTGTGTGCTAAGCAAATTTTATAAATTCGAGTCTTTTTAATTTTCTAACAAAATCAATGATTCAGTGCTTAACAATTGAAATCTAAATCTAGATCTTGTTTTGTTCACTACAGTCCCAGTTTTTGACCTATGACATCGCAGTCTACGACGCATAAATAAATGCTGTTTTCATTATGTTTTAAGCAAAATGGAAGCATTATTTTTTACAAAATCCAGTTAATTAACCCCCTTAAATATGTTATATATCGCCGTATGACGACAAAACAACAAACACGCATATATAAAAATATAAGATTATATTTTTATTACTGACGACGAACTGTGTGGAATAGAGAACGGGAGGGTGAGAGGCACATGGGCTGACGGGAGTGTAGTCTTGCCGTGGTGTTTGTCTGCTTCCACTGGCCGTTCTCTGCTACTGGCGAATCCGTGTGTTGAGGTCTTTATATAGTCCTCTAGAACCGGGACTTTCCTTCCGGTTTTTTGCCTCGCCCACGCACGCCCACGTAATTCTAAGAGGCACCTGATCTGTTTGCCTCTGTAGCCATTTCCGCCGCTGTCGGAAATAAGGTCAAAATGACATCCGCTCCGGCCTCGACAGGATGTATTTCACAAACACCTGTCTTGTCGCTTCGCCGCCCCCTTCACCGACGGAAAACACCATCGCTTGCATCACTTCCTCGGGTGGGGCCAGATTGTTCTATTACAAATATACTGATTTCGAAACATGTCTCCAGGAAAAATCGAATTTTTAACAGATTTTTAAATTTTTTTCTTTCCTATTTCGTCTTTAATGTAGGTTCGATGAGTGATGAATAAACATAAAAATACTTTTAAAGTGTCTAAAACCTCTATTTTCACACGGAAATTAATTTAGCCTTTTAATTCGGCATAACTCTAGACTATTATCTTTTCAAATAAAACCAAAGAAGATATTTAGATTAGTTAAAATGCATTTTTCGTTATTTTGAGGAAATCCGTTGAGGTACCGATTTTATTATCCCTCGAGAAATTTCCTACAATATTCTTTTATGTGGTTCAAACAAGGCGACTAAATAGCACATGTCGAATTCGACAAAATATTTTACGTCTTTCGATGTCCATTCTATGAATACGTATTATATAAAAATTTATATTCACTACGAAATTTAAATTCTCGTGTCAAACATAAAACTTAGTCTGAATAGCAAATCACGCTTGGTGCAGAATTACAATAAGACACAACCACTGCGTAAAAATCTCTAAGGAAAAACAATAAACATGTACACAATTACGAAAAAGTTATAAATACAAAATTTACACAAAAATTTCTTTTTGTGGGTCTATTAAAGCAGGTTAACATAGCAATTTCTGATGAAAAGAATTACAATTTAAAAATGGAAAAAAAAATACGATTTCAGTTTAGAAAAAGACAAGAACCCAATGACAAAAAGGGAAAACATTAAAAATGGCAGAAAAATAAAGGTGCAACCACCTTTCATGAAAAATAAAAAATAAAAAAAAATAAAAATCAGTTACTCGCTCCACGAGCGTCTCTTGGACACAAAGTATTTTTTGAAAAGTTCCTTTTAAATTCACAGTTTGTGCTTGGGGAAAATTTTCTTTGCATTCTTTTTGTTCAGTTTTGTTCACCTGCAGGAAAATTTTCACGTAACTTCAAAATTCTTTAGTCTCTCTGCAGCTGGCTGTTAACCATGTGCCGTCTTGATGCTCTTTTCCTAATGCCAAATGCCTTCTACACCTTCTTGATGTTAATTTGCCAGGCCCTAATGCTGTGAAAATGTTTTCTCCCTCATCCAATGACTGATCTCTATTTATTTCATAAAAGAGGCTGACATTCAAGTTCTTACTAGGGATTGAGATCACATCTCACATTTGTCAGTATATACGAAAAAATAGATTTCCATAAACTGGAAATAAATCCTTCACAATTCTGGAGGGTTTCAATCTCTGAGCCGAAAAAGATATACAAGACTAACAATACTTTTTACACAAACCGCCTGGCCTTCATAAAATACACCTATATGCTATACACACACTTATATGCTATAATAGATAGAGAACGCCCTTAGAAACTATGTAAATTTAAGGAATCAGCACATATACTAAGCTACAAAAATCTCTTAAGCCGACCAAGCATAGAGATGAACACAATATGGGAACCAGTGAGTGCCAGAGACAATCATTAGTGTCAAAATTGCAATATGAGCTCTAGTAAAAAATACTAGAGAAAACCATTAACATCAAAAAATTGCAATATGAACTCTGGTAAAAAAAAAAAAGTTACTGAACATTAGGTTTATAAGTCCCAAAATTCAGTTGTTCTTGTTCTTTAGGACACATGGCCAAGTGGATATAGACGTTGGTTAGTTACTGTAACTTGTTCAATACCAGGCTGCTGTGGTGAACATTAGAGGGAGATAACTCATGATTACCAGAAGACGCTCTAGTAAATAAAAATTCGAAAATTCGAAATTCTTGAAGAAGGCTGAAACGTCGTACAAATGGCAACCAAGATGAGGACAATAGTCCGAATAATGTAAATACTGCAAATACTACCTCATCTCAAATACTAAAAAATCTCAAAACTTCTGCTAAAAAAAAATACAACCTAGGCGATAAACATTTATTCAAGACTAACATTTTAAAAAAGTAAAATATCCTTTTTTTATAAGAAAAATAAAGAGGCTCGGTTCGCAATGTTTGTTCCAAAAGAAAAAGCAGAACAAGTGTTTTATTGAGTGCAATTATTTAATCTGCAAAGTAATTGATCCTGATACTTTCTCACTGTCGGTATGTGGCTTCTCTTTGTCTTTTCTACAAATATTTTCATGGCTTCTGCTCTGACGAGCTTAAGTCACTGTTGCCCATTCCACAAGAATTTACATGAGCTACTAGAGTGGCAACTAGGTCTCACCCGTTTTGCAATCAAAACAGTAAAATGTAACCCTCACTTCTACTCCAACAGTTTATTTTCTCGCAGTTCCCGCCTGTGGAAATTCCCTTCCGTATACTTGCTTCCTTGATAACTACAATTTCCAAGAGTTTAAGTGCAATGTTAACGGCCATCTTTTATGTCATTGAGTCCCATCTTCGTCTATTCATTTCTCCGTCAACCACGGTGCCTTGTTCTTTTGTTTTTCTTTCAATTTGTTTTTCCGCTCTCCTCTCTATAATCCCCTCCCCCTGCGCACCAGTGGGAGCGTTGTATTGCTTGGGGTGGAACGATTATAAGAAATTTAAAGAATGTAAGAAAGTTTTTATAGTGAGATGTAATGTGTTATGTAGGCAATACCGACACCTGTGGTCGAACACGGATCTCCAGGCAACGTAACCGTTAAATGAATTGTGCTACTGGGATCACGTGACGATAATTATTTAGTATGAAGCACTCAGATAAAAATCTAAGGGTGTTCGGTGTTGTGCTTCAACCCGGACTCAATCCTCGTCAGACTCTCGGGCTTTCGGGCTGGAAGAACCTAGACGAGCCTCAGCCATGTGAGAGATGTATATTATATTTTCTCAAGAATCTTTAAATCCGATAATTAATTTTTTTTTACAAATGTGTTGATCGCTTAAAAAATGGCCGAAAAATTGAAAATTTTTTAAAAATTCAACATTTTAGATTCCAATGAATATAATTTCTGTTTGAAATACACCCGAGTATTTTACTTAGTGGAAATAGTAGATTTAATCATTTAGATTCCAATGAATATAATTTCTGTTTGAAATACACCCGAGTATTTTACTTAGTGGAAATAGTAGATTTAATCATTTAGATTTCAATAAAACTACAATTAAAGTTTCAAGTAAACGTTTTTATTTTTAAAAATTCAATTTAAAACTTAGGTATCGAAAATGAGTTGAGGTACTTAATTTAGAGCACTTTTTTTGTATTATATTAAAAACTAAAATGTATTTGTTCGTAAGCTTTTAAATAGATTTTTATTGACTGTGTAATATTTAAAATGCATTCATAAGTAAAATACAGGACTTGGAATGGCTATTTGTGGTTTGGCATAATGACAAATAAATTTGCACTTTAACCTTTTTTCGGCTATCTATCTATCTATCTATCTATCTATCTATCTATCTATCTATCTATCTATCTATCTATCTCAGTCTGTTCATATCTATCTATCTATCTATCTATCTATCTATCTATCTATCTATCTATCTATCTCAGTCTGTTCATATCTATCTATCTATCTATCTATCTATCTATCTCAGTCTGTTCATATCTATCTATCTATCTATCTATCTATCTATCTATCTATCTATCTCAGTCTGTTCATATCTATCTATCTATCTATCTATCTATCTATCTATCTATCTATCTATCTCAGTCTGTTCATATCTATCTATCTATCTATCTATCTATCTATCTATCTATCTATCTCATCCTGTTCATTATCTATCTATCTATCTATCTATCTATCTATCTATCTATCTATCTATCTCAGTCTGTTCATATCTATCTATCTATCTATCTATCTATCTATCTATCTATCTATCTATCTATCTATCTATCTATCTTGTATGCCGTTACACTTAAACTGTTGAAACTTTGAAATTAAAAGAATGTTTGATTTAGACTAGGAGATGCCCTCCAACCTGTTTCAATGAATTTATGTCGCAAGAGCAAATGAAGGAATTGCCCGAAAAATGCATTTTTTTAAAATTTAGTATTGTGGGTTTGTCCGTGAACGAGGTTTTTATTGGGAGCTGGGATATGACCATCTTCTTCTTCTTGTTTTATATGCTGTGTCTTATTTATTCACCGGGTTTTTCTATTAATTAAGGTAACTGGATCTTAGATCACGATTATAAAAAATGGAAAATTAAGAAAACAAGCGGAGATACAAAATAACCTGAAACAGAAAAGTATAGTACCTTAAAAACGCCCCTCGTGCACCGGTGGCAGCACTGCATTGCTTAGGGTGAAACTATTATAAAAATTTAAAAAATGTAAAAAAGGTTTCATAGTGAAATGTAATGTGTTATGTAGTCGAACACGGATCTCCAGGCAACAAACGTAACGTTAAATGAATTGTGCTACTAGGATTACGTGACGATAAATATTTAGTATGAAGCACTCTGACAGAAGGCTGTGGTTGGTCGGTGTTGTTCTATAGTTCACTAGCATTTTTTAATAAAAAACTTGTTTTTATATTTCTTTATAGAATGGTAAATAATAAATATTTATAAAATGGTAAATAACAAATATCTTTAAAAGGGAAAAAATAAATGATCAGATCAGAAACCGGTTGGCGCGAACTCGTCTACATGTACATAAAAGGAGAAAGGATGAAAGGAAATATAATTACTATTATATAATGACTAATCAGAAAGCGTTTTTAACAAGTGATCCATTTTTAATGGGTTTACCAAAAAGTTGAGAAGATATTGCTGTGAGAATAATTTCCAGGAGATTAATCCATATAATATCCGACAATTTCTTAAATCAAACTGTATTCCAAAATATAATTTCAAAGAAACTCCAACATAAAACACACATATCACCGCCTCTAGTAATTATGTCCACACAAACATGTATATGCAAAAAAGCTGAGTATTTTCTACCATGTATTCAATTGTGAAAGCAGAATATTAAATAACGCCATAGAGGTTGATATGCCGCTAAACAAAATCTTACAACCAACCAACCAACCAACCAACCAACCAACCAACCAACATAAACTCCACATAACATTAATCCATATAATATCCTAAAATTTCTTAAAGAAATCAAACTCTATTCCAAAATATAACTTTAACAAAACTACAACATAAAAGAACTCTTTTATGACAATAATCCATATAAAATCCTACAATGTCTTAAAGAAATCAAACTCTATTCCAAAATATAACTTTAACAAAACTACAACATAAAAGAACTCTTTTATGACAATAATCCATATAAAATCCTACAATGTCTTAAAGAAATCAAACTCTATTCCAAAATATAACTTTAACAAAACTACAACATAAAAGAACTCTTTTATGACAATAAACCATATAAAATCCTACAATGTCTTAAAGAAATCAAACTCTATTCCAAAATATAACTTTAACAAAACTACAACATAAAAGAACTCTTTTATGACAATAATCCATATAAAATCCTACAATGTCTTAAAGAAATCAAACTCTATTCCAAAATATAACTTTAACAAAACTACAACATAAAAGAACTCTTTTATGACAATAATCCATATAAAATCCTACAATGTCTTAAAGAAATCAAACTCTATTCCAAAATATAACTACAAACATAAAATCAAACTCTATTCCAAAATATAACTTTAACAAAACTACAACATAAAAGAACTCTTTTATGACAATAATCCATATAATATCCTACAATGTCTTAAAGAAATCAAACTCTATTCCAAAATATAACTTTAACAAAACTACAACATAAAACACACATATCACCGCCTCTAGTAATTATGTCCACACAAACATGTATATGCACAAAAGCTATCATCTGATGCGAACAAAACAAGATCCAGACATAAAATTCAAATGCTAAGCATTGACTGATTGATTTTGTTAGAAATTATAAAGACTCGAATTTACAAACTTTGATTAGCATACATACAAATGCTGATTCAAAACAAAGCTCAATAAATTTCTTCTAAATTTCACACCTTGATGCGAAATGTTTTTTTTGGATAATAGAAAGTCAGGAAATATCTAAAAACCAAAAATTCAGATCATCTTCAATTCTCAGAAACAAATTCTTTTACGGACCTTTTCGCGAGCCGACGCGAAGTTTGTTCGTCGTCCAATGAAAAGGCCAGAATCACATCCGGGAGCGAATTCCCAAATGACTTTTCTAGTCCCACAAACTGAATAAAAGACGGGCGAGTTCGCCTGTCACCAGAGAGCAAACGAGCCTATTAACACGTCCCTTGAGAAACGTCACGCGATCGTTATTATCTTTATCTTTCTCCCTCGACTCCTTTTTTCTCACGGTTCACCCGTCTGTCTCTTCTTACACTTGATAAACGAACGGAGCCCTTTAAGACTGAGCGATCACCTCAAAGACATTCCTACCCAACGATAACTCTCATACATACATACATACATACATACATACATACATACATATGTCCAGACATACATTCTTGCCTAAACTCTTACAAGGACTACTACGAACGTTTTAACGACCTTGTATCAACCAAAATACATATTAATTTTTTTTGTAAAAAAATGTTAATTTATTTCAGTATATATAAATTTGCTGTTTCAATTTTGATTTTCTTGTTTTATACCCCTCTTATGGTGGGCTATCTAACTAACAAGGTCAAATCAAACTAATCTGTTTCAATACACATGCACATCAGTATAACTGATAATCCACTATACATCTACCATGCACTAAATTGTGAAAGCAGAATAACATATTTTTATTATGTCAAAGCTCAAAAAAAAAAAAAAAAAATTTCGACATTGAATAATGCAGAAGGAGTTGATATGCTGTTAAACAAACAAACAAACAAACCAACAAATAAATCAATCAATCCTTTCGATGAAGCAGACGCTAATTCCACAATAGTGTTGTTGCCTCCTTTACTCTCTCTCTCTCTCTCTCTCTCTCTCTCTCTCTCTCTCTCTCTGTCTTCTTAAAATCAAACAATGCCTTTGTCTTTCCTTCCGTTTGTGGTCAGGTTTATCCTTACAATCAAACTGAACTGTCCCATTATTTATTACCCCACCCCTTAAGACGAAGGTCATGTAATCAGTCGCGTTTGTGGGTTTTTTGTCTGTTTGTTTGCTTGGCTATCTCTCCGTGGTCAATATATCTCAAGACCCTCTGGACAATGAAAATTTTAGGGGCGACTGAACTCATAACTAGAACGAATTGATTAAATTTTGAGTTCGATCCAATACGGGATAAAGTTTATTACAACTTGTAATAATAGTTATTTTCCCATTTATTCTTAAAAAATTTAGTGTTTTGCATTTCAGAAACTGAATTACCTCCCTTAGATCAGTTTTAATACTGAATTACCTCCCCTGTTTTATTTGAAGTGTATATTTAGTTTTAAAGCGGTCGGGTTCATTGTATTTTTTTACTCTTGAGAGTGATCAAGTTCATTGCAGTTATTTTTTCTCATTTTAATAATCATCTCTTCTAATCGCTGAGATGATTGTGGGTATTGCGTTGGCAAAGGTTTGTGGTCTTTGACTGCTCTTTCGAAGGTAATATCAGGCTGTAACGTACTGAGTAACTAACGAAGGAGGAGGAGAAGATTTCGTTACGCACGCAATTTCCTTCTAGGAAAAGAAACGCTTGTCTTAAACTTTCCTTTTCTTAATTTTATTTAATAAATGTTATCTTGCATTGCAAATCAATCGGTTTCTGTTGTTTGTGTATGCACCGATGACAGAGTCAAAATCGGACCGTGTGTATCCACGCCAGACACATATTTTAATTTTTATAAAATTAAATTTGATTAAAAGAACCAAACGAATTGTTATAGTTTAACATTAATAACGCGTATTTTCAATAAATATACAAATCAAAAGTGGACGAAGATTGAATCAATGTTGAAAGCAATGTTTGAGAGAATTAAAAATAAAATGTTCATTTGAATAGTTCACAATGTGAGACAAAGTAAAAAAAAATGTATAAACAAAAGTAGAGTTGTTTTGACTAGACAATATTTAAATGTTCTGCTTATATAAATGTATGGTTTATATATTCATCGAACATTCAAAATAGGAGACAATCACAGATAAATCACAAACGAAGTTACGGTTGGAATAAGCACATATTGTAATATAACAATCTGGCCCCACCCGAGGAAGGTTGATGCAATCGATGGTGTTTCCCGTCGGTGAAGGGGTCGGCGAACGACAAGACAGGTGTTTGAGAAATACATCCTGTCGGGGCCTAGAGCGGATGTCGCAGGGTTATGAGTCAGGCTCGTTTGACCTTATTTCCGACAGCGGCGGAAATGACTACGGAGGCAAACAGAACAGGTGTCTCTTTGAATTACGTGGTGGTTGCGTGGGCGAGGCAAAACCAGAAGGAAAGTCCCGGTTCTAGAAGACTATAAAAAGACCTCGACACACGGATTCGCCAGCAGAGAACGGCCAGTGGAAGCAGAGAGACACCACAGGCAAGACTACACTCCCGTTGACCATTCTATGTGCGCTCTCACTCTTTCATTCTCTATTCCACACGGGTTCGTCGTCAGTAATAAAAATATAACCTTATATTTTTATATATGCGTATTCTCGTTGTTTTGTCGTCGTACGGCGATATATAACAATATAGAGAGTTGCGATGAACACGAAATAAAAATATCTTTCTTTCTTCACAGTTTGCAAATTTGCACAGTGTGAAAATCTATTTTGGCAAAAAAAAAAAAAAAAAAAAAAAAAAAAAGATTGCCTCCGTGCTGAGAAAATATCAAGAAAAAATGTAAAATTAATTTTCTAGCCAGTGAAAAGAGAGTGATTTACAAAAAAAAAAAAAAAAAAAAAAAAAAATTACAAATTGAACTTTCAATGTGCTGTCCTATGTTTCTTCCCGCTCAAAAAGAAGTTTGTGTTTGATCCGATCACCTGGCTGAACTGGCCTATTTATTAACGTGTCTGTTTGGTCAGTGACAGTCGGAATCAGAAAAAAATAAAAATAAAATAAATAAATAAACAAAAGAAAGAGCAAAGCAGAGACCATGCATTTGAATAACGCCGGTGTCAAATTACACGCTGATACATTATCATCCTCTAACGGCAACTCAGAATTTCAAGGACTCTATTCAACGGTTAAAGCTAAGTACCTAAAAATACATTTTTATACTGAATTCAGCTAATACTTTTATGTAAAAATGGAACTCTCTCTATTTGTTTTAATCATTTTGGAAACCTTTGTTTATACTGATTTCAACTGTGTGAAAAACAAATTTTTAATATTTATTTAATGTCTGAACATTTTCTCTTTTCATTATTCATCGAATCTACAAACATTTAATGAGTGATTACTTACATTGAAACAAGCTGCAGACAATTACAACTGTGTAAATATTTTGAAATAAATTCCTTATCTTGCGTCGTTAAAATATACACGCGTGTTTCCTCGTCATTGTATCTTTCCTCACCTTTCTTCAGAGCAGGGGGAGACAGATTCGTGTTGGCCGAAAGGAAGATACGGTCCGTTAGTCTGTCGTGAGAGAAGACAGAAGTAACAATGAAAATGACTTTAGCGTCACTTACTCCCAGACACTCCTAAGTGAACTGATCTATGAAGGAAGGATAGTTTATTGGAACCAAATTTTTTCGTAATTATAAATAAATAAAAATTAATTGTAGTTTCAAAAAATAATTATAATAAAATAATTATAACAATTAAAACTATCCTTAATTCACTCATTCTAAATCAATAAGAACCAATCCCACTGTTTTCATCCGAACAAATAAAAACAGTGTTATTTTCACTATTGGACAAGCAGTCCACACGAACAGGTCATCAAAATGTGCAGCAACAAAAATTTCCTCTCCTTTTCTTTCCAGGTTATAAAGTACCATATATACTTTAGCACACAAAAAAATTCAAGGTAAGACAATTCTAGATACTTCATTCATTTTTCCAACTCAATTTTCTGAACACTCATTACGCAGACACATATCAGTATAAAAATATGTACCTCTACTCATTTTCGATATCTACGTTTAAAATGAATTTTAGTAAATAAAAAAGCTTTATTGAAAATTTCAATTTAACTTTAATTGAAAGCTAAAATATTGAAGTTACTATTCAAGTAAGAAAAATACTATAGTGCATTTCAAGCAGAAATCATATTAATTGGAATCTAAAATTTTGAGACTTTAAAAAGAAATTCAGTTTTTCGGACATTTTTGGACGATCGACACGTTTGTAAACAAAACTTAATTCTCGGTTTTAATAGTCTTGCAAAAATAAAATATACATTGCTGACACGCTATTTAAGGAAAATTAGGCCATTTTAAGTTAAATTTGATTTGAAAAAATATTACTTGCTCACTGCCTAAAATGTAGTATAAAATCGTTTCTTTATCAAGGTGGTCCTGTGTTACTTAGTTGCTAATTGTTTACTGACAGCTAGATCTGTCAAAAAAGCTAAGTATGGTTGAACAGAATTGCCATAAATTTACCTAATCTAAGTGAACGTTTCGTTTTTGGCTTTTAATTACACAGTAAAATTTAAAATTTGATATATTTTCAGCAATTTTCTAATATTTTATAGAATTTCAGTTAGTTTAACTTTATGGTCTTACGTTTAAAGATGCTTTCTGAAAAATGAAAATTAAAAAATATAATTTTAAAATTTAATAACTGAAAGAATGACAGCGATAACGCAATATTTTATGGTATGGCACTTATGCCCTACCATAAAAAATTAAAAAGAAAAAAAAAAACAAATATCTGCATACAAAAATAATGTTTTAATTATGTTAAAGGTATGGGTGGTGCATAAAGATTTGTATTAACTTTTCAATTTTCGTTTATTAATATAAACGAAATATATATAATATATATATAATATAGTCTTAACTTATTAACTTAATAACCTAATGGGAATAGTGAATAGTAATTGGAAGAAATTTTAAAAGATTTTTAAAACTTTATAAATTATTATAATTAAAATATAAAAATGAAAACAATTCTTGTAAAAATTCATTATTCATCAATATGTATTGTTTATAAAAGCAATTAAAAGTTTGTCTAAATAAAAAATGGCATACTTTTATTGCATTTTTTCCACTATTCGGAGCAGATTTTCTAAAAAGGAGCAATATTCCCTAAAGAGTCATGTTAATAAAACAAAATTTCGGCGCAGTAATCAGTTTCTATAAATTTCTAAGGCCGGATAGTAACCAATTTCTAGATACTCGCTAAGGGCCAAACTGCAAACCCTGTTCCATAGTCGGTGAATGAGAGGCCCCAACGCCAAGCGTAGTGTAGAGCGACAGTGGACAACCCTGAAGAACCGTCTGAGACAGCGCAAAAGAGTGCGCTTGTACTGCGACACTGGGGAAACGATTCAGGCTGCTGATCCACCTGCAGAAATCGCGTTTGAATCCGGCGGTCTGTGGAACAGTAACCAGGTATTAATAGTCGACTCTGCTGAACGCTTTGAACTGCTCCAAATTGATCAGTGCGGCTTGCTAGTTGTCTTTTACACCCTCTAAGGTCGTGCGGATCTGATGCAGGTTGCTCTGAATTGTTCGTCCCTTCATAGCATAAGTCTGCCCGGGTCCCACCATCTTGGCAACTAACTCCAAACGCTAAGTCAGGGTTTTGCCCAAAATGTTTAACAGAGTTATATACCTGTAATCATGTAAATCCCTCAGACCTTACTTGTTCTTTTTCAATGGCGAAATCACACCCTGGAAATACGGTTGGGGACGGACCCTGCCGGAACTAGTTGTTGAACACGACAGTCAAAATCGGCATAAAGATGTGCGACAGCCTCAAGTACCATTCATAGGGCAGACCATCAAGTTTTGGAGATTTACCACTGTTGACCCTCTTCAATACCAAGGGGACTTCGTTCTTTGTGAGCTCACCCTCGCAGCTAGCCGAGGAAAGTCAGCCAAACAGCTATGAAACTTTGTCACAGAAACGAGGCTTCTTGGTAAATCGGCTCTCAAAATGCTGTCGAAACACCTTGCACATGTCTTTGATCGACCTCCGGGGTATCGCCCTCCCGAATGTAACGATCTATTCCTTGCGTAATTCTGCGCATATGTTCACAGCTTTGTTAGATTTCTTGCTTAATCTATGTCTAATTACTTAACCACGTCTACACCAAAGGAAGCAGCCAGGAAACCTTACTCCGATCCCTCAAGTCCATTGCATTCAAGCTGGCTAGCTTAATAGACATTTTTAAAGTTTGTTCCTGGGTAGAGGGTAGAAATTTGCGAGTGCAAGCACCCCGACGGATTATTCCAAACTACCGGTACCAATATCGGACGTAATTCGTCCGTCTGTGATAAATTCCTCCGATGTCCGTCCGGAAAGTGAGCTTTAGTACCCACCGGAACCCTCCCTGAACATAGTTACGCTAATTTCTTGGGCTCAGGAGGCTATCTGAGTTATACTGAGCTCTGGAAATGAGTCTTTCGCTCCGCCAAGTAATCCCAATCTTTATGATTGCCAACAGTGTTCTGTATTAGTCCGACGTTTATTTGGTCCTCTGTTGACTTCCGATCAATGGAGGTACACTTGAAAAGAGATCCCAAGAGGGTCTTCCTTTGAGAGGAAAGGTCCCTCTCGAGAGGCAGCCTGTCGATGTGACATTTTTCTCCCTTAAGGAATCTTTTTTTCTTTTTCTTAGGAAGGGTTTGGAGGAGAAGATAGGGTCCTAGAAGAGGAGGAGGGGAGACTTCATCTCTTACTGGCAAATCAGGGTCGGATTGGGTCTTTCCTTCTTTCTTAATTTTTCTTCTTTTTCTTCCTCTATCTCTCTGTTCAGCGAAGGGGATCGAGGTGGAAGCATTTCCTCCACCTGCATGGACAATTCCATTGGTTGTTGTTTTTACTGTTCGAATTACTGTTGCTGTAGATCTGGCAACTGTTGCAGCTGTTGCAGCTGTTGCTGCACCTGCTGCACCTGCCACTCTCGCATTTCCCTGCTGTTGTTGCTGCTTCTGTTGCTGGGGTAAATGTTACCGCTTCTGCTTCTTAAGTGGCGGTTTCCGTTGCTGCTTGTGTTGCTACTTCGGTTAATGTTTTCCCAGCAATACCGCATTTTCGGTGGGGCATTTTCGGTGGGGCATCCTACTAGGGAAGAGCCAGTCGACTTTGTTGCCCGTCTCACTACCACTGTCTACTCACTGGAGCCATTAAGAACCTGGCCGAACATTTCTGTCCCCACTGCTTCTTATGGTGCTACTGGTTTGGGTGTTGCAGATGTTGCTGGTGTCGATGCCATATTCTTCGCAGAGCACCTCTTTGATAAGTGCCCCGTAGCACCACAATACCAGCAGGGGAACGACGACATTCTACAATGACGAAGATGGCCCATCCATGACAAGATAGCGTGCCGGGATTTCCATAAACTTCTTACAGGTCATTGTTATTTGTAAGACGCAATCAACCGTTGCGATGCCTGCTTTACTGGCAATGGCTAAGACATCCCCGACCTGTCTAAGAAGACTCTTAGTCACCCTTTGTGATATCATGAGCAAATTGTGTAGGGTTATCTTTATTGACTTGGTTGTAAATACGCTGCCTGTCAACTTTTTAGCCTCTTCTTCATTTGCCAGCAGGATGTTCCACATGGCAGTGGATCTCTTTGCGAGAATCCACAGCTGAATTTGGATATTTTTAAGAGCCGCTGACGACAATGCGCTGACGTGTTCCAAACTCGGTCGACAGTCGTCAGTCGTCAGCAGGGAGATTATACGGGTGTTTATGGCTTCCAGGGCTTCTTCGATTGTAAGAAACTCGTTGGCATTTGTGAAGAGAGCATATTTCTCTTGTAGGGCCACGTATTCTCCCGGGTTCTTTTTTCTTTGGCCTATTAGAAGCCCATGCAAAACTGCAGGTAGTGCTGACGCTAATTGCCGTTGGGTAGACTTCACAATAATGGAGGAGTTTCCACGTCAGCACACCCAACAAAAAGTTAACAGAAAGAAACACAGATAATGACAATAAAAATACACTGGATAATATATGGACAAAATACGAACTTGCTTTGTCTTTCTCCAAGAAAAATTGACGAGTCCAAATAAACCATTTATAATCCCATAATTCGTCTCTTTTTTGTATCAGTCAGTTAAGTGCTATGATGCACGCTTGGGTGATCATGTCTCAAAAGAGTAGATTTTCACGCAGTAGGTGGCCATTACTTTCTGTGGTAGACTAGTTGCCAGCCAAGACTACAGAACCCAATCTGTTCTGTTATTTAACTCATGGCTGGAGGGAGAAGAGATGAGTTAATGCCTTTCCCAAGAGTATTTGCGTGTATGTGAGTGCAACGAATTCAACTGGAATTCGAACTCGGCTCTCTAATTTATCATTCCAAGCCGATGTCCACTGAACTTCAACGCACATACTTTTTTTATAAAATAAATCGCCGCCTGTCGCCGCCTCTTCTTCTTCACTCCCGTCACAAGATAAGCGACATTCCATTTTCTCTTCTTCCTTCATTCAAACTACCCCCCCACACCCATGAGCCTAAAAGATAATCTCAAACAACATAGTTGATGCTTTACGCTCTCTCTGTGGTCTTTTTGTTGGTACCGTTTCATTTTTATCTTCTCCGTGTTCAGCATTCAGATCCTGGTCTGCAAGGATCACTCGCCCAAATATGCCAGTCAGGCTGTTACGTGATTGCACTTCAGTCACCACTCCTCTCCTTCGTTGTGTCGTGCACCGTGCGTTTAAGGGCTTCACCCAAATTTCTTCCCCTATTTGGATTCTGGCCGGCGTTTCCTCGTCGGTATTCGGAAATATATCTTTTGAGTACCTTCACTCGTAGATGAAAATTGACCTTTGTGATACTGTCTCTTTTCTTTGTTTGACCTGAGACGTTATGTTGTACCAAAACGTCACCTAGACAGGCGATATCCCTCCGCTCTTGACTATTGTTTGTCTGGTGTGGTAGCTTCATATTCTATTTTTTCCTGGATTGCACGTTTCTCTGTAGTACTTTCTTATTTTCCATTTTTCAATTACCTCTTGGAGAAGTTCCGAGCGGAAAACAGTTCCATTGTGGATTACCATCTCTACATCTTAAGAATCACCTTCTCCAGTTTTTCTGCAACCACGACTGCCGTTTCCGCACACAACTGCCTCCATATCGCCTGTTACCCAGGTCTATAATCATCGACAAATACTCACGCCTTCCCGACCGCCTGACCGTCCGCGATAATGTGTTAGTTTTTAATTTTTTTTTAATCGTATCACCCCGAGCAAAGCGGTAATGCCACTGATGTGCATGTGGCTACGTAATAGTGACAAGATTGGAAAAGAGAAAGCTGGAAACCACATCCTAAACAGGGAACAAGGGATGAGCCTCTTAACCTGTTCAATGGACGTGGGTGGAGTGTGAACCGGGCGATAGATAGATCTATCTATTCCAATTGAAAAAAAAAAGTGAGAAGATTGGAAAAGAGAAAGCCGAAACCACATCCTAAACAGGGAACAAGGAATGAGCCTCTTAACCTGACGTGGGTGGAGTGTGAACCGGGCGATAGATAGATCTATCTACTCCAATTGATCGACAGCTAACCTCGATGAATTGTTTGTTGTTCCAATGTCACCAGGATCGTGCACGTTCGGAGCAGGGTCAATCGATTGACATCTAATGGAGCTACTATCCACCCTCCGGACTTCCTCCCTTTATATAAGCGACCTGTCAACTTTTCGCACCAGATTCCTATCCACTCCCATATGATGCATACCACGCAACTCCTCTGTCTGGTCCCTAAACAGCCAACCGAGGCCTCTTTCTCCTCATTGACGGCCAACCACTTTTTGTTTACTCAAGTTAATGCATCTACCTTCTTTATTGGCTTACGATCATATCACGTTGAATACACCGGTTCTCGCTCGATCACCGAAGTTAAGCAACGTTGAGCCTGGTCAGTACTTAGATGGGTGACGGCTTAGGAATACCAGGTGCTGTAAGCGTTTAGTGACGGTTGTGCGTTGTGGTGCAGTGGATATCGGCTCAGAAAAAGAAATCGGTGAGCCGATTTCGAATTCCAGGGGGTTGAATACCCTGCATTCACTTAAGCACTGGTACCCTTGGGAAAGGTATTAATCCGTCCCTTCCCTCCAGTTATGGATTAAATAACGGTAGGACTTAAAAACAAATCCCAATGAATCTTGATACTCGAAAAGAAAAAAAAGTATTACTAGACACAAAACTTATATTAAAAAAAAACAACAATAAATTGTTGAAAGAAAAAGGTATTACCAGCAATAAATAAAATTTAGTTGGCAATAAATGACCCGCCGAGGTTGATATGCCATAAAACAAAAGCAAGCAAGCAACCAACAACAACCTACTTTATTTCCGAAGTCACAAACACTGCTTTCATTCGCGATCCAAATTCGGATATGAACTCTTCCAGTATCTGCTTTACTATAATTTCTCCAGCACCTTTCGTCCATATTCTTCTGTTCTCCTCTACAGTAGAATTCATCCAACTTGTGGCTGAATCAGTCCTAATTTTCACCTCTCTTAACCCCCACTTTAAAACAAAATTAACACCTTTTAGCACAGCATCTAATTCAGTCACACTAATATGGTTATAGTCGATATTTTTTTTTTTTTAATCATATCACCCCAAGCAAGGCGATAACGCCACTGATGCGCAGGGGGCTACGTAAGGGTAAAAAGAATGGAAAAGAGAAAGCCGGAAACCACATCATAAACAGGAAACAAGGGATGAGCCTCTTCACCTGTTCAATAGATGTGGGTGGAGTGTGAACCGGGCGATAGTTTAGTCTATCTACACCAAATGGAAAAAAAAATAAAATAAAAGAGTGAAAAGACTTGAAAAGAGAAAACCGGAAACTGCATCCTAAACAGGAAACAAGGGATGAGCCTCTTCACCTGTTCAATAGATGTGGGTGGAGTGTGAACCGGGCGATCGTTTAGTCCATCCGCTCCAATTGAAAAAAAAAATGGGAAAACTTTGTTGAATTGCTAAGTTTTAAAGTCCAGGCAATGAAATTTCTAAGAAAACAAAATCAATCCTTCAATTAAGCATTTTGTCAGCCAGGCTGAATCTTCCTCCAACAAACCGCCGATCTCTACGATTACGCATATAGCTACACTGTTCATATCGCACCACACTTCTTCCGTTTTCGTTTCCAGGATGTGCTAAGTCCCGGTCACGGGGGTCCTTTTTCTTTATCTCAGCTAAGTTCTTCTGCATCACAGTGACAGTTTCAACATCGACCACCTTACACTCCCAGTCTATCCCGCTTGTTCTTCTTTTCAAGTAGACATATGTCAATCGCAGCCAACCAGAAACGGAAAATGCCCCAATAGCTACCACAGGACGAGAAAAATTCCCCACTGCTCATCTCTCGTGTCACCTGTGAGGTCATGTTGCCCCTTGTGAATACCACTTTTCCTCTCTCCCGCTTAAATCCCAGCACTGCCTTTCTTCATAGAAGTTCTGGTGGCTTTGCTGTTAATAGGAAGATGATCCACTACTTCATTCGTCGATACCTTTGTTACATCTATCACGATGTTATGTACGAATCAGTGGCTTATTTTGTCTTATTGCCCTTCATCAGCACAGTTTTTAGGGCTGCCACCATAGTTTTAGGCGCAGTACTGAGTCTGAGGATGTGCGTTGTGGTACATTGGATATCGGCTCGGAACGAGAAACCGGGGAGCCGAGATCGAATTCCAGTTGAATCCATTGTATTCACTTACGCGCAAATACCCTTGGGAAAGGTATTAATCCGTCTCTTCCTTCCAGTTATGGGTTAAATAGCAGGACAGATTGGGTTCTATAGCCTTGGCCGGCAACCAGTCTACCGCAGAAAGCAATGGTAACCTACTGCGGGATAATCTTCTGCCCAGTCAGTCATGTCTCTTTCGAGACATGATCGCCCAAGCGTGTATTACGTATGGCACTTAACTGACTGACTGACTGAGTCTGAACCCAACCGAAAAAGGCAGTAAATTTCCCTTTATAGCACACCAGCTGACACTGCCATAATTTCTCTGCGACGTGTAACTAGTCGGCCGATTTAAAGTCCACGTTTGCAATTCCTCCCTCCAACTACATCCACTTTCTCATCATTTCATAACACACATCAATTATGCTGTTCCCAGTATGGCACTCTACATAAGTTTAACTCTTGAAAATTTAATACTGGCTTTACTTTGCTTTTTGTAGCTTGGACCACTGCCATCAACAGTAACACTCCTTTCACTTCACTCTCTTCCATAGCAAGAGAATATCCTCCATAATCTACCTTCTCCTCAAACTCGACTCTTTTCTTCTTTCAAGAAATTCTTGTAGTACCTTGAAGCAGTAGGGAGATGGTTGAATGTTTATTGAATTAGCCTTGTGTCAAACATAACCGAACTCCCTACAACTTAAGGATTTATCAGAAGTTCATCAGAAGATGGATTTGTGGAAGAATCGTTTCGTTTGTAGGTTTAAAGTAAAATTTTATTAACATAAGAGTTAAATGTTCAATGAAAAATAGTAGTAAAAAGTTAAGAGAATCAAGAGCTTGTAATCATAAGGAACAGAATCTGTGTGTCTGCAGAAAGATTAACAGGTTATAAGTAAAGTCTGTGTTTCTTTCCTTTTTTAATGGCCGGTGAGAAAGTGAAATGGAAAGGAAATTGCACTTATCAGACGTTCATTTCTAAGAGTCAGTTGTAGTATCTGGTTGTTGTTGCTGCTGTCGTCTTCTGCTTTATTGGTTGCGAGAATGTTGAACAAAGAGGAGAAGAGGTAAAAGAAAATAGCACGAGTGAAGAAAGAGAACGAATGTGTGACGGGACCTTATATGTCCGTGTCAGAGGATTGAAGTTTCCTTTGCTACATTGTAATGTGTCATCTCTAATTTCTGCTCCCATCTGACTGACTGCTTCGACTTTCTTTCTGTTTTTATAGCCAAAGACAACCTTAACATAGGCTTGTTAACTTTTCTCTCAGTTTTGTAGAGGGGCTAAGAAGTCCCTCAAACAAATAATAAAAAGAAAAATGCACTACAAATAAAGTAAAATAAACGTTTGTTTATTTTCGTAAAAAAAAAATAAAAGAATTATTTTTTTTGTACAAAATATGATATTGTCCGCACTGCTGTAGAAAAAAGAGAAAGAAAGGAACTGGGAACGTGAGAGGGAAAGGTAGGACGATGTGTAGCGAGCGAGATAAGAGAAAGAGAGGGTGAAAGAAAGTTCACTGATACGGATTCTGCCTGTTGTGTGAACTGCTGGATTCTCTCTCTGTGTATGCTCGAAGCTGTCCGCGTGCCCTTTGATATCAGCTTGTCCCTGGTCCTCCTCTGGTTTGATGAGAGTTTCTCTCTTCCTTATATCTGAATGGTGAGGCTCCGGGGAGATTAAAAAATAAGTTTCTTATGTCGAGCACTGATTGGTCAATAAATCATATTTTTGACCATGTGGTGTGCTTTCCACTACGTCCGAACTTTTGGGTGCGCCGTCCTTGTTTTTGACCCCACAGGGTATGGTTAGAGGTGAATTCCCGCGCAATTGTATTTTTTGAGATACTCGTGTGTGAATTAATTTTTATTGTGTGTGTGTGTGTGTGGAAAATAAAATAAGTAACAGCACAATACTCCCCCCCAGATTGGAAAATATATGAAAGATACATATGTTTTTCAATATGTGATATATTCTCTTTAAAATGTTTCGGCCAGTGGACTTTTCTGCCGGTTTTTGTTGTAGGTGTGATGTCATTTTCTTTTTCAGCTTTCTCATTTTCTGTGTGAATATGTTTTTGTGGAGGTATTTTATGAGGTTGTTCCTCGATGTACGCTGGTTTAATGCGATCAATAGCGATATTATCTTTCTTTTCTTTCCTCATGAGAGTAAAATATTTTTCATGCCTGTCCAGAACTTGATATGGTCCTGAATAATTTGGACAGAGTGGTTTTTTAACCGCGTCATTTCTGATAAATATATATTTGCAGGTGTGAAGATCGTTTGGGATGTTTGTTTCTCTGCTTTCCTGGTGGGTGCAAAGTTGAGAAGAGACATTTTATGTTTTAATTCTGTAACAAACGTTGTTGTAGGTGAAATGTCTGTCTTGTGATTAAAATACTGTCCAGGTAGGGTTAATGCTGATCCGAAAACTACCTCTGCAGGTGTGCTTTGCAAATCTTCTTTCACCGTGTTTCTTATCGCTAAAAGGATTAGTGGTAAATTGTCTGTCCAGTCCGCATTATTTAAATTCATAGCTAGAGAAGCTTTTAACTGTCTGTGGAATCTTTCAACCATCCCATTTCCACAAGGGTGATAGGCAGTTGTTTTGCTGTGATTCGTTCCAAACAATTGGCTAACTTCAGCAAAAAATGTTGATTGAAACTGTGAACCTCTGTCTGTTGTGATTACTGAAGGTACTCCAAAAATTGCTATCCAGTCCTGCAGTATAACTCTGGCTATTGTTGCGGCTGAAGTGTCTTTGACTGCTATGGCTGTAGGCCATCTGCTAAATCTGTCAACTATAGTAAGAATATGTGTATGTCCTTTTGAGTTGGGTAAAGCTCCTACTAAGTCGACATGAATGTTGGTGAATCTAGCATCAGGTGTGCTAAAAGTGCCAAGTGGTGATTTCGTGTGTCTGTGGATTTTGTTCTTTTGGCAAGGTATACAAGTCTTAGTCCAATTGCGAATGTCCGTGTTCATATTGGGCCAAACAAAGCGTTCTGCTATTAATTTTACAGTGGCTCTTTTTCCTGGATGAGATAAATTGTGAAAATGTTGAAAAACTTGTCGTCTGATGCTCGGTGGTATATATGGACGCGGATGTGTTTGTGATACATCACAGTAAAATTTTGTTGTACCAAATGGTATGGGCATTTCTTTTAGTTGTAAGGATGTTTTTTGTTGTACAACTGGAAGTGTTTCGTCTGTTTTCTGCTCTTGTGCGATTAATTCCATACTTAAAGAACTGGAATTTAAAGAGGCTATTGTATACCGAGATAATGCGTCTGCTATAATGTTCTCTTGTCCCTTAATATATCGGATGTCTGTGGAGAACTGGGCGATATAATCGAGATGTCTGATTTCTCGTGGACCATATTTATCTACATGTGTATGTAGTGCATATGTTAATTGTTTGTGGTCTGTGTAAATACAAAAATTTCTACCTTCCAGCAAGTGTTTAAAATGTTTAATTGCAAGGTAAAGCTCCCTTGAAAAGGTGCTGTATTTCATCTGTGTCTTGCTTAGCTTAGCAGAAAAAATGATATAGGAGTCATTGTGCTGTGAGGAAGTTGGTGTATGACTGCTCCTACAGCTATTTCAGATGCATCTGTTGTAAGCGTGAGTTTTGTGTCCTCACTATCCGTTACGTAATTTAGTTTTGTAAAGTTGACCAAAGCAGTTTTAGCTTGTTTGAAGGCTTCTAAGGTAGGCCCTTCTAACTTTAACTGTTGGTTCTTTGTTTTGTATTTTAACAAATCTGTTAACGGTGCAAGTAATGTAGAACAGTTAGGTAAAAATCGTCTGTAGTAGTTAATTACGCCTATGAATCTGCGTACTTGTCTGACTGATGTTGGTTGTGGGAAATTTGAAATTGCACTTACTTTCTCGGGTAGTGGAGATATTCCGTCCTTGTCAATTAAGTGTCCGAGGAAATTAACCTTTGGTTGGCTGAAAATGCATTTCTCTGTATTTATTTTCAGACCGTAATGGGATAATCTTTCAAAGGTTTGCTCTAAGTGCTGTCTGTGCTCGTCGAGGTTTCTGCTGGCGATTAAAACGTCATCCACATATGCAAATATAAATGGCAGACCTCTAAAAACTTCGTCTATTAACCTTTGGAAGGTTTGACAGGCGTTTCTAAGCCCAAAAGACATCCGTACGAACTCGTAAAGGCCAAATGGTGTGGTCAGTGCAGTTTTATGAATGTCTTCTTCTGACACTGGAACTTGGTAGTACGCCTTTACGAGATCCAATTTGGAAAATATGGTGGCGCCTTGCAGACCGATGACGAAATCGTGATTATGTGGAATAGAATATCTATCCGGGACCGTTTTAGCATTTAATCTTCTAAAATCGCCACAAGGACGCCATGTTGTAGTATCAGACTTTTGCACCATGTGTAGCGGTGAAGACCAAGCACTTTTCGAGGGTCGGATGATCCCTTGCTGTAATAAATGTTGAAACTCGTTTTTCGCAATCTTATATTTGTCCGGTTTCAATCGTCTGGGGGTGGCATAGACAGGTTGTCCAGTTGTCTTGATGTAGTGCTTGGCATTATGTTTTATGGTGTCTGTGTTTTTAAATGGCTGGGAGAGTTGTAGATATTTTTTTAGTAGCTGGCGGATGTACTGGTCCTCGGGTAAGGCAGAGCTGATTCCAGTAGATTGGTATTTCGAGGTGATTCCTCTTACTGAAATCTTGGTTTGATTATCCACAAGTGTGCGATTAGTCATGTCGACAGACAGGTTGAATTTGGCTAAAAAATCTGCCCCCCAATATAGGCGTTGTTACACTGGCTTTGGTGAAATTCCAGAAAAAATTCCGTCGCATGCCGAGATTGATATTAAGTGGTTTCTCTCCGTAAGTTGGTATTTTGGTGCCGTTAGCTGCTTGGAGATGATAAGACTGTGGCATAGTCTCCTGATTTTGTGTTGGTGGTATCACGCTTATTTCAGCTCCGGTGTCTATTAAAAAGTTATATCCATGAATTTTGTCACGGATATAAAACAGACGACCTTTTGTTAAAAATCCAGCAACAGCCGTCGTCTCTACTGGCTGGAATTTCCGTTTCCCGCATTCGGACGTGTACAGCGTCTCGCCACAGGACCAAATCTTTTGTGGTAGTAACAAATTTCCTCTTTTCTATTGCGGTTGTCAGTCGGGCCTCTGCTGAAACTTCGCTTTGTGTAGCCTGGTCGTTTATCGCGGGGGTACAGTCGTCGTGTTTGTAGATAGTCTTGTAATTGTGTAGAGAATCTTTCTGCAGTTGACTTGAGGTCGTTAAATTCCCTGTCTCTTTGTTGGTCGAGTTCCGGTTCCATTATGTTCTTTCTTTCCGTTTTGTTTGTTTTTTTTTAAATGTAGTGTCTCACGTCGGTCACCAATTTGTAGAGGGGCTAAGAAATCCCTCAAACAAATAATAAAAAGAAAAATGCACTACAAATAAAGTAAAATAAACTTTTGTTTATTTTCGTAAAAAAAATAAAAGAATTATTTTTTTTTTTTTGTACAAAATATGAGATTGTCCGTACAGCTGTAAAAAAAAATGGAGAAAGAAAGGAACTGGGAATGTGAGAGGGAAAGGTAGGACGATGTGTAGCGAGCGAGATGAGAGAAAGAGAGGGTGAAAGAATGTTCACTGATACGTGATTCTGCCTGTTGTGTGAACTGCTGAATTCTCTCTGTGTGTGCGCTGTGAGCTGCCCGTGTGCCCTTTTGGTGTCAGCCAGTTGCTTCTCCCTCTGGTCTGTTGAGAGTTTCTACCTTCCTTATATCTGAATGGTGAGGCTCCGGGGAGATTAAAAAATAGGTTTCTTATGTCCACGTGGTGTGCTTTCCACTACGTCCGAACTTTTGGGTGCGCCGCCCTTGTTTTTGACCCACAGGGTATGGTAAGGGGTGAATTCCCGCGCAATTGTATCTTTTTGAGATACACGTGTGTGAATTAATTTTTATTGCGTGTGTGTGTGTGTGGAAAATAAAATAAGAAACAGCATAAACTATTTAGAATTTTTCCTTGCAGTGAGTATCACATAGTATTTCTTTGTTAGTGGTGGCATTTTGATTCTTTGCAATGTATGGGATACATATTTTTTTTCTATTAAAATAAGCAACAGGAAATCACAATAAAACATTCTAGAAAAATTGGATCAAAACGGCAGTAGAATTTAGATTACATTTTTATATTTCTCAACCAATCGGCCAAAAACTTAGAATAAGAACATTCTAGAAAAATAGGATCGGAAGTAAATTAACACAAAAATATTTAGGCCCCAAAACAAAATAGTAAAATAATAAATCTGATTGGTCAATAAATGTTTTCACACCCTAATGTTAGGAAGATTCTTTGATCCCCTATTAACGTATATAATACACACAGTTAGAAAAAAAAGGTCAGTCACCAAGCTAGCCATTAAGTCCGCATGCCACCGATACTTTGTCCGGCCAAGTCATTTCTTCCACGCCAAAGTTCATGACCTAGCTCCGAGGACCTTGAAAAGAAAAAACTGACGAACTTTCTTTCAGCAACGCGACACGCTGTCGCCACCTGAAATGAACTAAATGTAAGTAGGAAAGACTTATTTACGGACTCTGCTAATGTAAACTTATACACATCTTTGGACAAATTTAACTTCTTGCCAAGTTTTATTTTCCAAAAGGCAATTTTCGCATCATGTATTTTATTTGTTTCCACGTACCATTTTATTTTTCACATAATAAATTGTTTGTTGTTTAATGTCCGTTGTGAATTATTCCTTTCACTTTGCGCGATTGTAAAACAGAGTGTTGTATTTGTGGGGGAAATAAGCTAGAGAGCCAGACCCGTAAAATACGGAAGCACATACAACCCAGCAAATACCAAATCCCCTACAAATGTGATGTCTAAGAAGATTTACACAAATTGCACTTGATTTCAATAAATGGCAAGTTAATCTGCAAAGGTGGGTGGACAATGTAAAAATTTATAAGTTACTTTTTTTAAATTGATATTCAAGATAAAATCTACTCAAGGACATATGAATTAATAAACAACATGTGTTTTAGAGTAGTTGGGACCTTGTGTTATTGGTAATGATTACGTTTTTAATTATTTTTTATTGAAAAATCTAAGGTATTGGAACCATTTGACATTAAGTGATCATGACATTTCTATCATTTTTTTTCTTTTTTTTAATTAAGTGCATCTGGTTATAGAACAAGTGGATAGCATTTTTTATTTTTGTTTATAGGATGACGGTGTTGTTTTCTTCAACATTTCTTCAATGAGGTCTATAGAAGGATTGGGTGGGTGAGCGATTCCTCTGTAAGTGGCAATTCTCCATTTTCCTAGAATTGTTTATGTTGACTTATCTCTAATTTCGTTCTGTTTAAAAACATTAAGTAATTTATTATGAATATTTTTTTAACTAGATCAGCCGGGGATGAACCCCTGTGATTACAGGTAAATGATCTAGCTCAAAGTCAAAATAAAATATAGGCTTTTAAAGTTTTTTTTAACGTTTTTAGATATACTGCCTGTGAGTATCGCCTTCCCTTATATCACAAAAAAAAAAAAAAAAATACTTACTACGACAATCCATTTCTAATTTTCAATACGCAGTTACACGGACTGAGTGTAAAACATTTTGTATTTAAAAATGAAAAATTGATTTATTTGCTGTTTAGTGTATCTGCTTATTTCCACAACGATTTATTTATTTCTTGCAGAAAAAAAGAGTTATAGAGAGAGAGTGTTAGAAAAAAAAAATCGTGTTATTTTTAACAAAAACGAGCCGGCAAATAAATAAAATTAAAAGGAAAGAAAAAAAAAAGATGTTGTTACACTTACACTTTTTTGTTTATAAAAAGCCGGAGAAAAATTAAATAAACCTTATACTTCCCGAACTTTCTATTTTTAAACAGAGAATGGATTGACATACGTCAACTTCAGTTTGTTTTTTTTTTGTTCCTTACTCTTGACAAAAATCTAAAAAATAATAAAAAGTAAAACTACTTTTTATTCAAAGTCATTGAAGCACTTGTTTCGATTGTCTTAACAATAACATGAGCTATAATCAAATAAAAACGTTTTAAAAATTACATGTTTATTATTGTCAGTGTGCGGTTGGCACACATATACTTCACAAATAAGGCCAGTGCTGCTATTTCAGAGGTTGATGACTGATTCAACGATTTCTGCGAATTCGTAAAACCAATGAATTCTTGGAAAAGTGTCGGACTAGAATTGCTGCTGCTGCTACTGCGGTGCGCACTGATTAAGCAACTTGACTTCCAGCAATCTCTTGTGTGCGCAAGCTGCTTGCTTAAAGTTTATTCTGCAAAAGAAAGAAAGAAGAAAAAAAAAAAAAGACGAAGCAAATGCCATTTTTCATTCATTTTAAAAATTAATGATAAACGAATTTGTATAATAATTTAATATTTTTCTTATTTTGCAAACGGTTCTTAATTATTTGTCACTTGTCGGGCATTGTTGACGAGACAAGTGAAAGTAAGTAAACAAAATATGTCGAAAGATTCAAGTTTCCACAGTGTAAGTTCTGATGAAGATGAAGAAAGAGAAATCTCATGTAAAGAGGTAAGTTTTGCTCTATTTATATTAATACTGAATTTATCAATATTATTTAAAATTAAGTGTCCTATTGCAATGTGAAAAAAAAAATCAATTTGAAAAATTCAACTTTAAAAATAAATAAGGTACAAATTATTAACAATGAAATTTATTTATATATTTACATTGCATTATTCCTACTGATAAGCGTGCATACCTAATGTTTCTGCTTGTTCCATGACGTTCAACTTTAAAATTTTTCTCTCTAAGAATAAAGGAAAACCCAACAGATTAAAAGGGGTTATGAAATTATAACCACTTTTAGATAATGAGTTTTCTTTTCCTTTATATCATATTGCTCTGGAATATCCATTGAGCTCTCTATATCGCTTAATATTTTGGATTAAATCGATATATTTGGATTATCCTCTCCGTTTTGCGGACTTGGCATATCTATCTATCTATCTATCTATCTATCTATCTATCTATCTATCTATCTATCTATCTGTCTGTGTGCGTGTGTGTATGTATATGTATATATGTGTATACGTATTCGTGTGCATGTGGGTGGGTGTGTATGGATTTATGGTTACTCATTCAACGAACACTTTCTCCCTTAACCTTGGTGTCCCTTAGAGAAAAAAAACTCAAGATTTCTATTCTGGGTTTAAAAAAAAAAAGACAACTTGAATTCCCTTTCTTTGAATTATGAATTATTTCTTTTGGGAGAGTGGGTGTTCTGAGGAAATTTATACCAAATAAAATCCTGATCTGGGAAGATGAGTTTAGCTTGTCGAAATGAATTATAACTTATAACCACTTTAGATGATGTGATTTCAATCTCTTTGGGAAAGAATTGAAACAGATTAACAAAACAAAATTTAAAAAAAAAACTGGGGTGTGAGGATATGATAGTGGTGCCTTCATGAAACTTTGAAGTTGACATGACTGCTCAGTTAAGTCAAGTGACAAACTTTTCCACATTAATCATAGCTTGTCGAAATAAATTATAATTTATAACCATAGATGATGTGTTGATTTTCCTTTATATATATATATATATATATATATATATATATATATGGGGAAGGAAAATCAACACAGCATCTAAAGTGGTTGTAAATTATAATTCATTTTGACAAGTTATATATATATAAAGATGAATGTGGAAAAATTTGTCACTTAACTGAGCAATGATGTCGATTTCGAAGTTTCATGTAGGCACCACTATCATATCCTCACACCCCAGGTTTTTTTTTGTTGTTGTCAATCTGCTTCAATTTTTTTTCAAAAAGATTGATAAAAAAGCCTTGAGGAATAAGGACATCATAATGGTACCTTCACTAAACTTCAAAATCAACGTGACTGCCTCATTTAAGTGACAAACATTAATCCTATCAATGCTCCATCTCGATATTGAGCAGTTTACGACAAAAGATTGCTTGCCAAAATATTTTTTATAAGTAAACCAATGAAGAAAAAACAAAACAAAAACGAAAACATTGGCACTAAGCATAATCACACATCAACATTATACCATCAATTTCAACTACCTGATGAGACATTGTTTTTTTTTCAATGTCGAAACAAAATGTACAATTTTTTTAGTAGTCATTTAAATTTTACATGTTCTAAAAGTTGAATAATAACACACACACACACACACACACACACACATATATATATATATATATATATATATATATATATATATATATATTTCACTGTCTGATAGTACCGAAACACAACGCCTCTTGTGTTGCAGTAAACTATGTTTTTAAAAGTTTTTATAAACTTATAATAAAAATATTACTAAATATTACTAAATTAGCATATATAATTAAATTATTTTTTTTATTTAAAGTTGATTGTACATTGCGACACAAAATTTCTGTTTCGACATTTATCTCGTCATCAGGCAATGTTCAATAACTATGGTGAAAACATTCATCATAGTTATTGATCATTGCCTGATGACGAGATAAATCTTGAAACAAAAATTTCTGTGTCGCAATGTACATTAAATCAATTTTAAATAAAAAACAAATTTAATTATATTATGCTCTACGATCTATGTTGTATTGATTGACTCTTTAATTTCAACCAAATTCTTAAGCTTTAAATTATCATCTGGCTAAGTAAAGAAAAGATCATACGAAGAATATTGAAATACCTCTTTAATCTTTCTTTATTTTTACGGAAACGACAGCACTGGGCGTTAAGACCACTGGATAGATGAAGTTTTCACTCCCAATATTCGCTAATGTTGAATCGAGAATCTTGCATGCAGCCCTCGTAAAAAAAAAAAACTTGCATCGGCGGAGGCTATTCAATTATCGATGCTGTTGTCTAGATTGTCCGTTTATTACTGTTGGTACCGTACGATAGAAGTGACCAGCCATAAAATGCTATCCATGGCAAAACTTTTTATTAATGTTATTGTTATGCTATTGTTTTTGGATGTGCGTTGTGGTACAGTGGATATCGGCTCTGAACGAGAAACTGGGGAGCCGAGTTCGAATTCCAGTTGAATCCATTGTATTCACTTACGCGCAAATCCCCTTGGGAAAGGTATTCCGTCTCTTCCTTCCAGTTATGGGTTAAATAGCAGGACAGATTGGGTTCTATAACCTTGGTCGGTAACCAGTCTACCGCAGAAAGCAATGGCAACCTACTGCGGGATAATCTTCTGCCCAGTCAGTCATGTCTCTTTCGAGACATGATCACCCGAGCGTGTATCACGTATGGCACTTAACTGACTGATTGACTATTGTTATTTATTCAATTTCAAATCGAATAAAAAAGTTTATTGAAGCTAACACTGTCATTAGTGTCAATCATCACCAACCGCTTCTGATATCGTGTGTCAGCATAAAACACGATACTTTTTTTTTTACTTTCGGAGCAACTATCGCATCCCCACCTGCATCTTTACATCATAAAGGTTTGAGGTACACACAACTTTTTTCAATAGTTTTTTCACCAGTTCATTCTCTTGGGCTGGTGTGGTATTTACATTTTTTCGGTTTATCACTGGGACTGACATATGAAAAAACAATATACAAAAAAAAAAAAAAATAATAATAATAAAAATAAAAATAATAATAATAAAAACTAGAAACTTTCAGGCAAATATTATGCATAATAATATGGATCCAAAATGCAGGTTTTGTGATAAACACCAAGAAACAATAGACCACCTAATCTCAGGCTGTTCTGTGCTTGCCCCAAATGAATATAAAAATCGCCACGATAGAGTTGGGCAATATTTACATTGGGCAATATGCAAACATTATGGAAAAGCTGTAAACAAACACTGGTATGAACATCACCCAGCACCGGTTACAGAAATAGAAGATGTAACCATTCTATGGGATTACACCATCTACACAGACAGAAAAATTGAAGCAAACAGGCCAGACATTATTGTTAAAAACCAGAAGGAGAAAACTTGTCTATTAATTGATATGGCTTGTCCAGCGGATTGTAACATAGCAATCAAGGAATTTGAAAAACTGTCAAAATATAAAGACCTGGAAATTGAAATAGAAAAAATGTGGAAATTGAAAACAAGAATTGTGCCAGTGATAGTAGGTGCACTTGGAATGATAAAAAATGGAACAAAACAACACATTGAAAGAATCCCTGGAAACCCCAGCTTAAGAGATATACAAAAAATTGTCTTATTAAGTACAGCCCACACACTAAGGAAAACTTTATCTATGTAATGCTGGGGATGATAGGGAGGATAGAAAAACATGAAATGGAGTCATAACAACACGCCACGACCTGCCTTAGGTCTCCCCGCAGACTTGGTTGGTAGTGAGACCAAAGCAGAAATCGAAATATGATGAAAAATGACATAATAATAAATAAATAAATAAATAAATAAATAATAATAGGCGATTGGAATTAACAACGAGAATGACGTGTTTTTCTGAGGCTGGTGAAAACGTAACGTTTTTTTTTCTAATGAATATATATATATATATATATATTTTTTTTTTACTATTTTTAACGTAAACATTAATTTTTAATTTTACTATTTTAAGCATAAACATTATTTTTTTCTTCGTATATAATTTAAATTTTATGTTTCTTCTTTAAATGATCCTTAAATAGATTTATAACTAGTTTTCTAAAGCAAGACAACGGGAAAAAGTACGATGAAAAATACTAAAAACTGTTCGATACAATTTTTACGATATCTTTTCCTAGAAAGAAACGTAATAATTTATTTATATTTATTCGTTCATTTTATATATTTATTTATTTTTCGATAACCTTATTCTCGTTGGATTTAATGAAAGAATAAACACTAACAGAATACAGTGGGCGAACAAATTATTATTTTTAAATTTTACGGTAGTAAACGCAAACATATGTCCACTTTTTTTTCTATTAAATTTTGATTTTTTTTTTCAAATTTTTATCTTAATTATTTTTATTACAAGGACTATTGATGGTAGCAACAATTTTTTTTTTCTTTTAACAATACTCAAATGCAGTGATGTTTTTTTTTCCCCGTTGAACGTCCAAGTTTGTTTTTTCAACCAACGTCTCTCTCTTTGAATTTTTATTTTTCTCAATATGAAATTCTCTTTTAATATAAACAGGAATTTTTCTTTAGATATCGATTTTTTTTAACATAAACATGAATCTTTTTTCTTAACATAAACATGAATTTTTCTTCATATATTATTTAATTTTATTTTTATGAAATTCTGTTTTAAATTGATCTGTTTGTTCTTTAAATAAATAAAATAATTTTAATAAATAATTTAATAAATAAAATCATCCGTATTATATTTCCTTTAGCTATCGATATTTCGTAATATTTTTTTTTTTACTATTATAATTTTCTTAAAAACAAAAAACAAAACAAAACAACAAGAAAATAAATTAAATCCGATGAAAAACAATTTGTACGGTATTATAGAAAGACTACGTATTTATTTATATATTTATTGTTATTTATTTATTGATTTAATTTACTTATTTAATTTATCTTATTCTGATAACCCTATTTTTGACCAACGACTTTATTGAAAAAATAAATGAATATAAAGTGGACGAACAAATTATTACATTTTTATTTATTTATTTATTTTTTAAAATCTCACAGCACAAATAAACTTAAAACGTATGTCAACTTTTTTCCATTAATTTTTTTTTTTTTTTTTTTTAACAAAATACTTTAGTAGTGATGTTTGTTTCGTTGAGCCGTTGCTACGCCAAAGTTGTTTTTTTTTTTTTTTAACCAGCGTCTTTCTCTTTGAATTCCAATCGCGTCTATGTCAGTTGTCGCTTGGCAGCCCATTTAGGAGAAGGAAAACTTCGAACAACAACCCGCAATTCAAGGTGTTAATCGTGACGATGAGTGAATGGCTACAGCGTTATGAGGTCACAAACGATCCCCTACAGGCTTCGGGACCCTGTTTGTAAAAGACCGTTACCCAACGTGCCGGGCAACTTTGGGTGGACTTTTGGACCCGTGTGTCACTCGTAGGGAAAACATGAGAAATACAAATAGAAATAAAAAGTCCACTATGGCTCTTCCAGTGGATAAACAGGGAGCCCGTCCTTCAGGAGGGAACCTACCTGAGGTCGAAAAATCTGCCATAGGAACAAACTCCTACACAAAGAATGAATCTTCGGGGCCCCCACAACCAGGATAATCCTAATGATGGTCCTGAAAATTCTCCAGCTAGATCTACAACCGTATATTTAAAGAAAGAGGAGTACAAAGTCATTATGACTGCATTTCATGAAGCGTTACTCAAACCTCAAAAAAACATGACTCGCCAAACATATGACATTTGGCGTGAAAAAGTTGGTCAAGCAAATAGAAAGTATATTGACGAAAATAAATTAGTCAATGTACGAAGGTACATTATTCATAATAACCGATTGACAGAGGCTGAAATTAATGAAATTAAAAGAATTGTAACAAGAAGAGACGAATCAACAAAATATGAAAAGGAACCAGAATCAGAATCAGAAATAACAAGTAATAACATCAAACAAGCCACAGGTCATAATGTAGAAACCGTGATACACACAAATCACTGTGAAGATAATGCTGTAAGTTTAAAAGTGCTGGAAAGGTGTGATCTGAGTCAGTTAAAAGATGAAAATAAAACGAGTTCAGAACACATTGAACATAATTATTTGACGGAAAATAAGAACAGTATACAAGAAGCCAAGGAAGAAATCAAGAACCATATAAGTCAAATACAAAATATTGCAATGGAGGAACAAGAACAGCTCCCAAAATTACAACCAACAAAGCATAACCTCCAAACTATTAAACTCTACAATGCAGCACTCAAATTAATCTTGGATGAAGACACTCATACAAATCTCAATGAAGCAATATATGCATCAGCAATAGCAGCAACAAAAAATTGAACATCAAATTAAAAACAAGGCAGTCTCGCAGACATGAAGATCCACCTTGGAAAAGAAAAATAGAAAAAGAAATCGAACAACTTAGAAGTGAACTATCAGTACTGGATGAACTGAGTAGAGGAATAAATGTAAGAACTAGGAAAAGATGAAGAGTCGAAAGAAAATACAACATTAGAAATGAAAATGAAATCCTATCAACTAAGGAAAAAATAAAGCAAAAATACAACTGAAGGCTCAAAGAATAAGACGCTATGAGAAAAGATCAAGATTTTACAGACAAAACAAGATTTTTCAAACCGATGCAAAGAGATTTTACAGGGAAATAGGTAAAAAAAAAGAATTGAAGTGACAGTCCTCCCCAGAATGGAAGAAGTTACACAGTTAACAGTTTTTGGCTGCAGCATAATTTTTATCAAAGTGAAATGCAAAAGGATTGCTATTTTCTTTTCGTTCTTTTTCTAGACGCAATCTCTAATTCCTGAAAACAATGTTTTAATTGATCTAAAGAAAACTTAACATCAGTTCACAAGTTTGTATCTGTTCATTTTTTCTCAGCTCACCCAAATTTGAAGGAAGTTTTTTTTTTTTATTTTTTAATCATATCACCCCAAGCAAGGCGGTAACGCCACTGATGTGCAGGGGGCTATGTAATAGTGACAAGATTGGAAAAGAGAAAGCCGGAAACCACATCCTAAACAGGGAACAAGGGATGAGCCTCTTAACCTGTTCAATAGACGTGGGTGGAGTGTGAACCGGGCGATAGTTTAGTCTATCTACTCCAATTAAACTGGAATTTGAACTTGGCTCTCTGATTTCTCGTTCTGAGCTGATCTACACTGCTCTGCAATACATATCCGTGACTTACCACTGGCAAAAAGACTTTGCATAGATAAAATATCTAAAGAAGAATCATAAAGCAAATGTTTAAGAATGTTACATTCTCTCTAATGCAAGATTCTGCAGGTAACATGCAAATTTCCATTGAAAAGAATATAAAAATCGCATTACCAATGGGAGAAAGGGAAAAAAATGTATTGTCACACAATTAAGTGTGGGTTTTCTGCTGTAGACAAATTATAAGAACACGGAAGATAGAGAAGAGGAAGAGATTTTTTATTGATTTTCAAAGTGCGTTGTGGTGCAGTGGATATCAGCTTGGAACGAGAAATCGGGGAACCGAGTTCGAATTCCAGTTGAATTCATTGCATTCACTTACGTACAAATACCCTCGGGAAAGGTATTAATCTGTCTATTCCTTCCAGTTATGGATTAAATAACAGGACAGATTGGGTTCAATAGCCTTGGTTGGCAACCAATTTACTGCAGAAAGCAATGGCAATCTACTGTGGGATAATCTTCTGCCCAGTCAGTCATGTCTCTTTCGAGACATGATCGCCCAAGCATGTACCATGTATGGCACTCAACTGACTGACTGACTTGTAATTTCTCCCAAACCCTGCTCTGCCATCCATTTGCTTAAGCTCATCAAGTATGTTCAGACTGTTGTCCTCATCTTTATTTCCATATTCACAATGTTTTAACCATTGTATGTTCAAGCCATCTTTAGAATCTGTCTATTTTTCTATTCTAACTATTTACCCTATTTACATTGTTTGGACTGTTGTCCTCATCTTTATTGTTATGTTTCAGCTGTTGTTTGCTCCGACCTTCTTCAGGATCTGTCTGTATTTATGAGATGAGGTATTATAACTATTTGCATTATTTACATTGTTCAGACTATTGTTCTCATCATGCTGTCACATTCACAATGTTTCAGCCACAGACTAAATAAAGGGTTCAGTTTGAAATTCTAACAATTATTACCTGAAGATGGCTGAAGCATACAATGGCTGAAATGTCATGAATGTGACTGTAAATATGAGCTGTTGTTCCCAGGTCCACCCTGATCCGGAGTGGTAGTACCTGTTAGGGTCCCAGCTATGGGCAAATAGTTAACCCCCAAACTGGAGTCAAAACACTATGAAAACATAAAAATACACTTTTATAGAAATATATACATAAAAATAGACATTTATAGAAAAATATACATTTTTGAAGGAAAAAATTATTCTCAGCAAAACATTTTTGAATACAAAACTAGAAGACATTTTCAGTTTTCTAAAATAAAAAAAGAATAAAAAAAATTTTCATTTAAAATCTGACTAAATCAATTTTCTCACTATAACCAAACATTGAACACCTTACAACCCTACCTTTTTGGCATTACCCACAGAAGTGTTGATATGTCGCTAAACAAAACTCAAACTCAAACTGTAAATATGAGGACAACAGTCTAAACAGTGTAAGTGTAAAATAAAAATATATGAACAAATTCTTCTTGTTCATTTCATATGCTTCAACACTAAGGCAGAACAACTGCTGCTAAATTTGGTAAAATTAACGAAGTGAAGTGTCATATACGGTTCCTTCTTGTAGCAGTCTGGGCAGGCTGCCACTAGCTGACAAAAAAACTCTTTTATGAGGCTCGAACTTATTTTGTTCCCTTTTTAATACTGCTTACTTATTTGGTAAAATTAGTGAAGTGAATTGTCATATAGGGTTCTTGTAGCACTGTCTGGGCAGGCTGCAAAATTGTGAATATCATAAAGAAAACTATCAAATTAATTTATGTAACAATTGCATTTTTAAATAAATTTTGCAGTGTAAAACAGTCAGGGAAAAATTTCCAGAAAAGTCTTGCAATTAAACGTAAAATTCATTTTCTTGAAACATTTATATGACGAGAAAAAAATAGAATTAATAAATTATTACTTTAACTCAAGTAAAATTAAAATGTTAAGTATTGTAAAAATTCAACATACATGTTAAAAACAGAAATATAGATTATGTAATATAAAGGGTGTTTGTTGTGGTTCAGTGGTTATTGGCTCGGAGTGAGAAATCAGAGGGCCAAGTTTGAATTCCAGTTGAATTTATTGCATTCACACTATTTACATTATTTGGACTATTGCCCTCATCTTTGTTGTCGTTTGTATGATGTTTCGGCTGTTGTACGCTCTGGCCTTCTTTAGGTGCTAGGAAATTTGAACCGAACCCTTTATTACAATTACTAGGGTATATCATTCTCATTCCTTGCGTGAAGACTCTTTTGGTCCTTAAGGACACATTGCCTAGTTGATATGGACGTTAGTTAGTCCTAGTGACTTGACCCAAAGATTTGTGAGTTCAATACCAGGCTACAGCAGTGGTGAACAAGTAACTTAGAGAGTCCGGTTAGAGGGAGATAACTCTTGACTACCAAAAGTTGCTTCACGCAATGAATGAGAATGATATACCCCAGTGATTGTAATAAAGGGTTCGGTTCAAAATTCCTAGCACCTGAAAAAGGCTGGAGTGTAGAATGGCCTAAACATTGTACAAATGGCAACAAAGATGAGGACAATAGTTTGAATCATGTAAATAGTGTAAATGCTGCCTCATCTCAGAAATATAGACAAATTAATGCACTCACTTTTGCACAAATACCCTTGTGGAAAGTATCCCTCACTTTTCCCTCCAACTGTAGGTTAAATAACAAGACATTGGATTCTATAGCTTTAGTTGGCAACTAACTACTGCAGAAATAAATGGCAACCTACTGAGTCAAAATTTCTTGGTTAGTTAATCATGGATCGAGAGAGACATGATCGCCTAAGCATGTATCATGTGTGGCACTTAACTGACTGAATATAAAATTGATCATTCACACATTTGTTTTATGAATAAAAATTTGAGAAAAATATTTAATTAACTTTTAAATGAAAAATTTTAAATTCAAACAAGACGAAAATTACTAACACATCACTCAGTAAATCCTGGGTTTAACTAATAAAACAACAACTTTTAGGCAAAATTTGACTTTATTCATCAACATAGTCTTCTCCTAGGGTGATACACTGATACCAACGCTTCTCTAACAATTAGATGTTTTTTTTTTGTAGAAAAATTTGTCTTTGGCCTCAAAATATGCCTCAGTTTCTGATATCACATCTTCATTGGAGCCAAATCACTTTCTCTGGGGTATTCTTTTGAGGTCTGCAAACAACTAGTAGGTGCCAGATCTGGCAAATAGAGTGGATGTGGAAGCAATTTGAAGTGCAATTTATGTAGATTTGCCATCATTGTGATTGACTTGTGCATTGTCTTGGTGAAAGATCATTTTTTTTCTTCTTTATTTGTGGTCATTTTTTGGCTATTTCTTCCTTCAAATGTACCAATAATGCTATATAATATTCGCTATTGATTGTTTTTCTTTTCTCAAGGTAAATGGATGAACAAAATACCTTGCACAAACGATTAGCCAAATGAAGTTTGTGAATTTTTTTTGGGGTGGGGGGTTCCAGAACAACTGTTGATTTTGGGCAACCTGAGCGTTCAGCACTATTTGTGTCTGTATGACCGCATTTAAAGTCAGCATACCACCTTTTAATCATTGTTTTTGACAAAGCAGAGTCTGAATAACACTTATCAAGCCATTACTTTGCTTAAACAGTATATTTTCCCATCAGAAATTAATGCTTTATCAACAGATGAAATTCAGATTTTTCCATTGATTTGAAAATTTGCCAGGACTTATTGTGTGATGTGTTAAATTACATTTTTCAGTGATTTTTTTTTTTTTGTATTTGCAATAAACATAGATTGATATAGAAATATAGCAAGATCAAAGGAAATAAAAAAAAAGCAATCATACATGCATTAATTAAGTAAGTTATTCTAATTGTAGAAAGTACATATTTCTTAAGCTGACTACAGTCGCAAAACTGCTGCAAACCCAAATTGAAGCTAAAATGTATCAATCTCTGTGAAATAATAGGATTTTGAAATGGGACTCCAGTTCTGGGTTCCATTTGTACCATGAATTGATCTGAAGTAAAGGACGTCATACCTCGTTTTTTAAGCCAGTACTATTTAACTGAACTTTATTAGTTGTCTAAAGAAATTACTGCCATTAATTTTCAAAATAAATCATAAAATTTCATTCTGACTTTGTTTTGTTTCTGAAACATCAACAAAGCTTCTATATATGTCTTTAATACAGAAAAGTAATACAGAGACTTTCTAAAAATTGCTGAAAAACTCAATTTAAATAATTTAAATGTCTTCGTAGAAGTTAAGTTTTGTTTTATTTGAAACCTAAGAGCATAAAATTAATCTGTAAAAAACAAAATTAATTTACAAACATTTTTTCAGACATTTTTAGATAAAAAAAGTGAAAAAAGAAACGAAAACTGAACATTTCTCTTCTGCCCAGTTTGATGAGCGAATTTAGTCAGCATTTATCAGATTCATTCATTGAAGAGAAATTAAAACATTTTAAAAATCTAAAAAATTCCAGACATTTGTTTAGTAGGGACCAAAATTTAAGTAAATTAGGATAAAACTAACCTGAAAAAGTCACTCAATATAGAATTTGTTCATTATTGAAGAAACAGATTTGTTAGCTCATCTGACTTAAGTTGTTTTTTTTTTTAATGAAAACATGTGCCACACATACACATTTGATTATTATTATAATCCACAGGCAATTTTAAAATGGTCTATAGTCAAATGATTTCTAAGTGTATGAACTAGTTATAGGGGAGGTAACTCTGACTTTTTAAATACCTATATATATATATATATATATATATATATATAGGAAAGAATATTAATAAAAAGTTTTGAATTTAAAAACGTACTTTTTTAAACAGTATTTGTTTATTTTTATAAAATAAACAAATACTGTTAAAAATAAACAAATACTGTTTAAAAAAGTACGTTTTTAAATTCAAAACTTTTTATTAATATTCTTTCCTATACATATTAAGACAGTATACGTGGATGATCATCACTATATATATATATATATATATATATATATATATATATATATATACAAATAAATATATCTGTCTGTATTTGTGTGTCTCCACTCTGATGAGCTTTAATACTCCAAAACCCTTGGTCCGATTTCAACCAGAATTGGGTCATTTGTTGATTATGACATGCACCTTTGATGTACACAAAAAATTTTTCAAATTGATTTCCAGGGTTCGCCAGAAATCACTGAAACACTTAGAATTTGCAAAATTTTCTCCCCTGAGATGCCTTAAACAAATTCAGCCAAAATCAAGTAACTTGTAGATCAAAATCAAGTAACTTGTAGATCAAAATCTGAACTTTTGAAGTACACAAAATTTTTTTGAATCAATGTACAGGGTTCATCAAAAATCAATGACAAACATAATTTCGAGTGGTCTTTGGCACACTTTTACATATTTTTCCAAGACACTTCACTCAAACTCAACCAAAATTGAGTCACTGGTAGATCAAGGTCTGATGCCTTGATATGCAAACAGAAATTTCAATTGACACACAGAGTGCCTTTTGTGATCGTTTATTTCTTCGAAATATTTAGCAAGCTTGTCTCACTAAAAATCAATTACGACTGAATAGTGAGTTCAATCCTCACTGGATGCCTCATCTAAGCTATGCTTAGAAAATCACCATATCTCCAAGTCCTATTTCAGGACCAGAAATACAAATTTATGTAATCCAGTTCCAAGGAGCTGACACTTTTCCCAGATAACATATCCTCCTTCCCAAGCATCTAGGACCGGTTTTAAACCTCTTCAACTAAATGTTATCAAATTTGGCCCCAT
>JBBBDQ010000953.1:0-82500 GCA_037127315.1 Ascarosepion bandense
AAAGAGAGAGAGAGAGAGAGAGTGCAGCAGAAATAGCTCACAAAAATACATCATACGTAATAATACTAAGACATTAGCTAGATGAAGACACCACTGCCAATAATGTCGTACTATTATGCGGGAGGCATTTATGCCGCACTATATATATATATATATATATATATTGTTTCTTTGTTTATGCATTTGATAAATTTAATATAAAGTACGTATAGACATTTTATGCGTTCACTTTTCTGGTTATATTGCGCATGCATGAACAGCAAAAAATAAATAAATGAAATATAAAAATAGGCCCCTAACCAGGTGGTCGACATTTCGAGCCCATGGCCGGTATATCAAGGCGTTGAATTTTGCTAACATCTACCTAGGCCGGGGGTAACACCAGTGTGTGGTAGGAAAACGCAGAAAAATTATACCACGTCTTGTGAGTAAATTTGGGTAAACGAATCTCTTTGAAAGACGTCAATATTTATGGTAGCAAAAAGCCACGCGTCATTATGACCGAACGTACTGGACTTTTTCATGGCCAAGGACGCATTTCAAAAGCTAACAGAAACAAAGAAAAGAGTGTTGGACTGCTATGTGATATCTGTCTTTTTGTATGACAGTGAATGTTGGACGATCTCTTCAAGGATGAAAGAGAGGCTTGAGGCAACAGAAATGTAGTTCTACAGAAGGATGCTGAGGATAACATGGATCGAGCATGTGAGCCACGATGAGGTGTTGGAGAGGATGAAAACGAGAAGAAAACTCATACTTAACATCAGGAAGAGACATATGAGGTTCCTGGGACACGTAATGAAGAAGGAGGGTCTGGAGAATTTAATACTCAGAGGACGGATAGAGAGAAAGAGAGACGAGGCAAGCAGAGCGAGACGTATTTTATCGGCATGAACAAATGGATGGCGGATCGGAGTTTGGGAAAGATACCAAGAGGAAAAATATTCAGAGCGACTAGAGACAGGGCCAAGTAGGAGTCCATGATTACGTACATCGTTAAGGGACACGGCACATGAACAAGAAGATCACACAAGATTATACTCTTTCTTCTATAAACGCACTCTCATATAGTTGCAGTAAAAACCACAGATTGGTTTTCTGTGAGTGTTGACAAATGTAAATGTGTCTGAGTAGGCGTCAGCAACAGGGATTCTCTAACTACCTCTTTAGATTCTATAGTTGCCCAAAATTAACGGATGTCTGTTTATTATAACCATAAAACAAATACACGCAAATATGCAATGAACAGGGATTTATTGTCCTAAATTCAATAAATATAAGGCTTCCTTTTTATATTTTTTCTGTCGACTTTGAATCAAGTAAATTAAATTCAGCTCGGAAATTATTGAAAAATATTTGAGAAAAACAAATCGGCGGGTACTTAAGACCACGAGCCTGCTCGAACGTTGACGCATGCGCGCAAACAGACTTTCGTTGTTTTGTGCGCATATGTGTCGTGTTTATGAGGTGTCGTCATTTTATAAGGATTACTGTGTTTGTCTACTCCTGGGTCCAGACACCAATCGCTTGATTATTGTTCAACAGTTGTTTACAACCGTTAAATAAATTAACCACCTGTGGATTTTGAACACGAGAAATTTAATCATTGAGAATTTATCATTGAATGGTAATCCTTCTTTTTCTTGTTTCAGTCCTAATTCTCTTTACGTTGTAATAAAATTAATTTTTTTTTATGTTTCTGTTCAGTTTGTCTTTCATTCATTTTGTTTAAATCAAGTCTAGGATCGAAGACAAAAATAAGATGAAATAAAATAATCAAAAATAAGGACAAATAACGTTTTAAATTAAAAATAATAATACATTGGTGAATATACAAAACACATTGACCGATAAACGGATAATGATTATTTAAAACTGAAGCCTTACAGTTTGATGTAGTTAGTGTATTAAATAAAAAAATCGTTGAGCCACATATTTTTCTGTGTCGCATCCCTTCAGAACATAGGTGATTATGGCTCTCCACAGCTTTCTATTTCATGTGGCTTTTTTTTATTTAAAAAGCTGATAATCATGAGATATCATTTAACTGTATTAACTTCTTAATGGCTTTCATGAATTGAGTGCATTAACAAACATTTTGTCATTGTTTATTGCTTAATAACAGTTGATATTTACTTATTGTCTGTTGGGGTTTTCGAAAGCTAAATGTCCACTTCTAGATTCGAAAAAAAAAAGAAGAAATATTCTATATCTGAAAAACATGCACCAAGCAGAGTTTAAAACTACAGAAACTGACCGTGGAAAATACTAAAGTTTGCTTTTTCGTTAAACGAAGTGATATCAATTCACAGGTATGGACATTACAAGTACTGTTATTACAATATGGGATATCTTAAAGAAATATATATATATATAAACAAAACCCCAAACCGTAGAAAACTGAAGGAGATCGGCTACATTGTTCGCTAAAAAAAAAAATTGTTTAGTCTGATGAAGTCTATTCGAAAGACGAAACGCGTCACGGAGAATTTTTTTTCTTTGTCATTCAATACCACTCATCTAAAATACTTGTTGGCACCTCGACGTGGCGTAATGGTTAGCAAGCAAGCTTACTTTTGAATAGTGAGTTCGATCCTCACTGGGTGGATATGTTAAAAATAGTTTTTTTCCTTTTAAGATGATAGGCGACGAAGTTTATGTGAAATGAATCGTGGCTAATTTAGATCTGATTTCAATTCTCCGTTATCTACACCAAAGAAAGGAAGCTTATATAAACAAAAGCGTATTTGACAAAAGTAGAAATAACATTTGCATCTATTACAAACTGTATGTTTCTCGCCGCTTCTCGAAAGAAACAAAAATGACCCGGTGAAAATATTCTGAAAAATAATAAATTAAAAAAAAAAAAAGAAGACGGCAAGATGTCAGGAATCGTTGATAGCATTTGTTGCTAATGTGGCGTTTGTAGTCGTTGATGGAAAATAAATTCTTGGCTAAGAATCAATTGGTGCGATGTTGTCAAGCAGGTAGCTAGACGGTAGACACAAGAAGACACAACAGGTGAGAAAGAAAGAAATACATACTCACCGTTTATGCTACTGGTAGATAAAGACCGAAGTCTGGGTTTTCCGCGTCGACCCTGGCATGAAGATGACATTAAAAGATGATTTTGTCGACACGCATTTGTTGTTCAACATATGAAGTTTTTTCTTTTCTTATCTTTTTATGTGTTTATCTTGTTAATAGACTTCAGAATTTCTTTATCAACGTGAAGATTTTTCTTTCGTTGAATTTGTCCGAATGGCCTGTGTGCGTATGAGCGCGTGTATTTGAGTGTGTGTGCGCGTGTGTATTTCTGAAGAAATGATATTAAACATAACCATGTGGGAGGAAAAATACTATAAATAAATAAATAAATAAATAGATAGATAGATAGATAGATAATAATTTAAAAAAATAACTGTATAGAACGGTCGGCCAGTGATACGAGCGGAAAATGACTGCCCGGTCTGTGACAATATGAATTGAGAAAATGAGAGGCGAAAGAAAAAAATAAATAAAAAAAAAAAAAATTAAAGAAAGATAGAAAGAAAGGAAAAAGAAAGAAACGGTAGAAAGAAAACAAAAAGAAAAAAGAAAAAAGAAAGAGAGAAAAAAAGAAAGAACAGAAAACTAAAATAGATGTCTTGTAAACAAAAATGAAACTTTTTCTTCCTTTTGCTTTCTCGTCTTAATCCTCCCCCACGTTTCGCAACGTCGCCCTCATTTTTCTTGTCTTTGACCCTAGTCGTTTTTTTTTCTCTGCCAAGATCAAAATACCGAAGATGTGTAGAACAGAACGTAAAATAACTCTGACTTAAACTCTAGATGGAAGAAAAGTGAAGTCGTGTGGTCACAGTCAAGGATGAGAGGAAGTGAAAGACGTGAGCGGAGTAAATGTGTCCGTAGAAGTGGGTGTCAATAAGCCGGCATCACTATGTAGTATTGTTATATAGAATTCTGCCACCATTACTACTTTTATTAATCATCTCGTCTTATTTTTTCTTTCTTTCATTCCTGGCTGTGACAATGTTCCATTCTCTACTGCTAACATTTCTTTGACTTTCTCTCAAAATCTGCATATTTCAATAAAGGATAACCTCTTTTTTCCCTCCTTTTTTCTAATTACAATAACTTTCAGAATTTTATTTTCTTTTTCTTTGACGGAAGTTTCTGAAAAGTTATCGATTCGACTTCCTCTTCTTAAAATCTAAACAAATTCATTCATTCATATCTATCTATCTATCTATCTATCTATCTATCTATCTATCTATCTATCTATCTATCTATCTATCTCATTCTGTTCATATCTATCTATCTATCTATCTATCTATCTATCTATCTCATTCTGTTCATATCTATCTATCTATCTATCTATCTATCTATCTATCTATCTATCTCAGTCTGTTTATCTATCTATCTATCTATCTATCTATCTATCTATCTATCTATCTATCTCAGTCTGTTCATATCTATCTATCTATCTATCTATCTATCTATCTATCTATCTATCTATGTCAGTCTTCCCCCCCTCTCTCTCTATCTATGTCAGTCTGTTCATATCTCTCTCTCTCTCTCTCTCTCTATATATATATATATATATATATGTATGTCAGTCTGTTCATATCTATCTATCTATCTATCTATCTATCTATCTATCTATCTATCTATGTCAGTCTTTCCCTCCCCTCTCTCTCTATCTATGTCAGTCTGTTCATATCTCTCTCTCTCTCTCTCTCTCTCTCTCTCTATATATATATATATATATATATATATATATGTATGTCAGTCTGTTCATATATCTCTCTCTCTATCTATATCTATCTATCTATCTATCTATCTATCTATCTATCTATCTATCTATCTATCACAGTCTGCTTATATGTATATATGTATCTGTTTATCTGTCTTTTTTCATTCTTATTCCTTTTTTTACCCAACTGATTTACCCTTCTTTTTACCCCCCTCTTTTTCCATACCTCGTGTTCTCTCGATTTTCTCACCCACTCACTCTTCCTTCTTCCGGTATCCCTCTCTTTCCTGTTTTTCAATATTTCCCGTTTCCTTCATCAAATCAAACCAGGGCTAAACACTAAAAGCCAACCCCCTTCACCCCCGATATTTACTTCTCATTCTTACCTCCCCCTCTCACTCTTTTTTCTTTCCTATTCATTTTTCGCCTTCTGTCCTTCCACCAATAATTGCTTTTTTTTGCTTTTCCCCTTCTCTCATTCATCGAACGCTACTGCAACTGTAGCTACCGACATAAAAAGCAGCAGCAGCAGCAGCACGATGAATTATCGTCAAGGTAAGACCCGCCTTACATGAGACAATTGCTTCGACACGAAGAAAACAGCGACACATGCTTGAAGTATACCGTAGGCTCACAATCACCAATTTGCAGACTTCTTAGCAAGAAACTGGTTCGAATCCTGTGTGAAGTCAATTTTAATGGATACTTTTGTCAAATATTGAAATATTAATAGCTCCGAGCAAGTACAAAAGATAATTTAAACCTCCAAAATTCTGTCAGTTTGAACACTGTCAAATATATTATCAATTTACGGAAACTCGAGAATAAATATTAGCAGATATACCCGGATAGAACTAACTTCAGATATAAAAATAAGATATTTCTAAAATGTTTCTTATTACAAGAAATAAAAAAATAATGTCACTATTTACAATATGTATTTTGTAATATGGATACATAGCTTTTGGTGAATAAAATTATTGGAATGTATAACAAATGATGTAATTAAATATTATTAAAAGGTGTACAAGATTTGATAGTTGCTTTATAAATGGACATATTAAAATCGTAATCAATAAACGAATAAAAATAAAAATATATATATAATTACGGAAAAAGTAAATAAAATTTTTTTTTTTAAAACTAAGTAATTCATTGCTTAGAGCTTCTATCGATAAATAAGAAAGTCATAAACAAATATTATATATATATATATATATATATATATATATATATATATATATATTAATTTTTTATGTGTTCTTACGATTTTTTCTTTTCTGAACTCAAATTATATAAGAATTGTCCAAAGATTTTGCATTTTTGAACGCTTTCGGCTATACTTTAGCCATTATCATTATTACTTCTAACTAAATATATCTAGACCAGGAAAAGCGTAGGACCTACGATAGAGCCTTGAGGGGCACACGTGTTTGCATGATATGATCTGAAGCATGTCCGTTTTTTACTATCTTCGTTATGCAATTTGGTAAAAACGTTTGGGTTAAATAAAAAAGAAAACCAGTTTGCCAAACCCTGTCAAACACTTTCGAGATATCCAGGGCAACAGCTCGAGATTCGCCATTCTTACCCTGGTATATGTATTTGGTAATGGTCGTTAGCAAATCAGCGGTACACCCGGCGAAGCGAAAACCATACTGTTTGTCAGAGAAAAGGTTGTGAGATGAGAGATAAGGAACCACTTCTGCACTGATAATAGACTCGAACACTTTACCAAAGATCGGTAAGAGGCTGATAGAATAATAATTAGAGGGGTCAGAGAGCTCTCCAGAATGTTTATAGACAGGAACTACAGAGGAGGACTTCCAACAAGCAGGAAAGCAAGAAGCAGTGAAGAAAAAGTTGTAGAGTTTGGAAAGGATTGGAGAGAATTCAGGTGGACACATTTCTCAAGGACAATGACTGGAATTCCAGAGGGATCAAAGGTTTAGTGTTGTTTAATACATTTTTACAGAGCTACCAGTAGTCTTTAGAGACAAACTTGCAAGATGCTATACGCTGCTTTGTTCTATCAGCAAACAACATCTTAACATCATTTAGGATTCGCTTGCATTCATTACTCGCAGAGACCAAAAGGCGCCTATTGTAGCCAGACGCTCCGGTAAAGCCGAAAGAAGTGATGGGAAATGGTGGCTAAGCAAGCAGGAGAGAACCAAGGAGATGAATGAAGTTTAAGCCGGAACTTCTTGGCTGAAATAAAAACATCGATGCCAGCTTTCACCCAGGAGAGGACCTCAGAGGCGCAGTTTTCAACTTTGTTCCAAGGAAATCACGAAACGTTTCCCATCCGCTCTTTGATAACAGTAAAATATTCTGCTGGTAGGAGGTTCTTGAGAGAGAGAGAGAGAGAGAGAGAGAGAGAGAGAGAGACAGACAGACAGACAGACAGACAGACAGACAAACAGACAGACAGTAGAAAATAATAACCACAGCATTATCAGAGTTGGCAAGAGAGTCGAGCTGCATGACATGGCAAGTGTCAGGGATAGAAGTAAAGCAGAGATCTAGAAGGGAAGTGGACCCCTCAGAGATACTGAGGTAGCGGGTGGGGAAATCCGGCACTAGTGTGAGAGACTGAGTGATTGAGAAATTCAGGTTATGGACCCCAGCAAAATCAATGACATAGCTTTTCAGACACTTTGTATGGTGGGCCTTGAAGTCACCGAACACAAATATTTAGCGAACGGGTGAGAGAAAATGACTATGTCCATATTATCTAAAATACTGCCTAGTATGCTGCAATCAGGAGATAATATGGAGCGGTAAAGAAAGAAGAGATAAAGTTTAGTGGAGAGAGACGGAGACACATGATCAGGAGATTCAAGAAAAATAACCCTAGGCAGTACACACACACACACACACACACACACATATATATATATATATATATATAATTACGCTCTCACACCCTGACTGAGCACTCTAGAAGAAAGGTAGACTTTTGAAAAACAGTAGCCACTCTAGCGTGCACGCATCGCTCATTCAGTACAAATGAATTGGATCACTCTAGCTATTGGGTGCGTAATATGATATGCGCTAAAAAGATTGCCTTCTTCCACCGAACTCCCCGTGGCCCAGGGGTAGAGTCGCCGACTGACGCCAAATCGGTCGGGTTTTGAGTCTGGGTTGTGTAGCAATCGGAGTCTAAACGTACTGATGAGCTGTGATACAGCGAAACAGATCTGTCTGCGGATGACAATATATATATATATATATATATATATATATATATATTAGAAATAGTACAAACTAATTGGTTAGCTGTCCACTTTGTAGTGGGTTACCTTATTAAAAGTGCTCGACACTTATTAGAACATCATATATGGTAATATTTTTATAAATTAATATTAAAACGTACTTTACCGCAACACAAGAACCGTTGTGTTAGGGTATTATTTTAGCCCCTCGTCAAGCAGTGAAACATTTATTCTGTTAAGAACCATTTTATATAGAAACTTAAAAACAACACAGTTAAGGAAATACTTCGGAGGGTTTGCTCCAATGAACCAATGGAAAGCCAGGTCACGATGGATTGGAGAAATTTGATTGCAATGTTAAGGAGGGATAGAGAAATGAAATCACTTGAAACCCGGACGTTTTCAATGTCAGTGATGAAATAATTTGAATGTATACGTATGCCACATTTTGCATGTCAAAAAGTTATCGCGTGTCATGGGTGAAACGGTTACAGGATTTTGTTGTTTTTTACTATAAAATCTTACAGTAAAAAAATTATATCGGTTGTGTCAAAAACCCTTTTAAGACCCGCCATTATTTGCACATCTCATCTATTAATATAATCATAAGACTTACCGCAATAGCATATCACTTTCTATTTATTATTAGCAATTTAAAAAAGCCAATAAAATTTTTGATATTTTCCATTTTACGGTAGGTGTTTTATTGGCTTTTGTAAATTGCTAATAATAAGTAGAAAGTGATGTGATATTGCGGTAAGTCTTATGATTATATTAATAGATGAGATATGCAAATAATGGCGGGTTTTAAAAGGGTTTTTGACACAACCGATATAATTTTTTTACTGTAAGATTTTCTAGTAAAAAGCAACAATAATAAAAAAAAGAAAACTGGGTGTTGACTTCAATGTCCAATATATATATATATATATATATATTTGATTTCGTCGGACGAAACGTGTCACAGGAAACATTTTCCACTTTTTCACTCATATTTACCCCAATATTATTCTTGATATATAAAAGTTATACATCGTTATCTCATATATATATATATATATATATATATATATATATATATATATATATATATATATTGAGGAGTTTGATAACACGGTGGTCACATCTTGACGAGACTCCATTTAGATATCTTGAAGTCGATTATTATTAATATGCAACGTTCTGCCCTGTGTAGACAAAGGGAGATGACATTCAGGTTGGCCTTATTCGGGGAAATTAGTGCTTTACCCAGATAATATTTAGTACTCATAAGGTTTCTATTTTTTTTATTTTTTTACATCGGTCATTAATAATAATTATTCTCATCAACTTCTTTGTTTTATACTACCGACGATTAATTTTCTGACGAAGCCTCGGCCGAAAGGTGCCTTAAATCCCCCACTTTTTAAAAAGAGATATTTTTGTATTTATTTTAATAATAAAGGGAAATATGATCCTTATACTTAAATCAATTTTGTCTTGGTGTGGCAGTAGAAAGAACGTATATATATATATATATATATATATATATATATATATATATATATATATATATATAGTGTATCGAGGCAGCAAATAATAATATAGTGGATAGTAATAATCAAATTAAACTCATTATATATTATAAAAAATTCAAAACAATTGACCTCATAGTTTATAATAACCCAACAGGCACTAAACTAAATTCTCTACAATTTACAGGCCCATTCAGAGATTGCATCTCTGATACTAATAAAAAACCCAGTACATATATTGGTTTTACTACAACCACGCTCTCCCGTAGACTTACATGTCATCTTTCTGATCAGAGTACAATTAAACAACATTTCTCTGAAAAACATAAACATGTAGGTAATATCAGACAGATTTTGGTCAACAATACAGTGATCCTTACTCATAGTAAGAGGAATCTTCAGATATTGGAGGCCATGTATACTAAATCTAAACAACCAACAATTAATAAAATCACCTTTAAATCCGGACATAACACGTTACATTGCATTTGAATATATGGTTCTGTTGTCATTTCACGCTATCACGCGGTGTGACGTCATAGAACCGCATTGCAAATTTGCGAACTGCGTTTGTTATTTTTGGTAATTATTGCCGTTGCCTAGCGGAGTTTTATGTCAACACAAAATAAAATCGTCGGTGATGGTGGATGTTATTGTATTACCGTCTAAATAACCTCTCTGAAGATGGCTTATGTGAGCCGAAAGCTTAGAAGCAAATTAACAAAAAATTATCCAAATGTTGGAGAATTTTTCTCTTTATTTTCAACTGAAATTAAAGCCAAAATACGACGTTTAGAACGGCTCATGATTAAACATAATAGACATTCATTGTCTCTTATATTTAACAGTATATATATATATATATTAACATATATTTCTACCGCAGAAAGAAATAGCAACCCACTACCGGAAATAAATCTTCTACTCAGTAAGTTCTTTTTCTAGACATGATCGCCCAATTGTGTGTATCAGCAAAAGAAGAGACACGCGTTAGGTGTATAGAGCTGTAGCAGACTTATAAAGAAATCGGAAGCAGGAAACGAGGGATAAACCTCTAGAATCATTATAGACTATTTTCATAAAAAACAAAACAAAACTGAAATGATAAGTCTCCACTCTTGTTCGGATGACCAAGGAGGAGGGTGAACTGGACGATAGGCGAACCTATCTACTCCTTTTGGTACAAAAGAGAAAAAAAATCAAATAAAATGAAATAAACAGTGAATAAAGATTCAGAGTTCAGGCGAAGATGTTAGGAATAGAGTGTTGAAGCAGACTTGAAGGAACCGCACATCCGGTCCTAAACAGGAATGGTAGGAATGTCCGTCTGTTTCGATTGGCGTCTCGGGGTCGGTAAGTTGACGAGAAACGGTGGTACGCCTCATATTTCTACCACTGTGCGTGTCGTTTTCTCTCTCTCTCCCCCCTCTCTCTCTCTCTCTTTCATTTTTTTCTTCGCTTATCTGATTTGGCAGTTGCTGTTAACTTTTGCTAACCGTTCGGACTCGTTTCTACAGCCAACGCCGCAGCGTACTGCCGTTTTTGCCGCTTTCATCGCCGCCGCCCCCTGTGCCTCCTTCGTCGTGTTTTCCTCTGGTCGCGCGCCTATACTCCTGTTCAAAAGACCAGGGAGGGGTTTGAACCGGACGATACGTGAAACTCCTATTGGTGGGGGGGGGGGGAATAAAATAAAATGAAATAAATCGGTAGTGAATAAAATTTCAGAATTCCGGAAGAAGGCGTTAGGAGTGCAGAGATGTAGTAGACTTTAGAAAAGAATTGGAAACCCATTCCTAAACAGGGAACAAGGGATAAACCTCTAAAATTTTTATAAGCCATTTTTAATAAAAGAGAATAAAAGGGAAAACAAAAAGAAACAGACCTCCAACAAACGCTGGGGGTTCAGTATCACTGATCCTAAAATTTTTTTTGCTCAAGTTTATCCTGCATATCAATTTACCTCCAAGTATATAACGTTTTGGTTACAAAACATAATGTCCCTAAACTAATTCTACTTTCAATGACACCGGGGACATTGGAAAACGAATTTGACATTATCTACCCAACGTCTCTGTTCTACCACACTCCATTTTGATCGAAATTTATACATTTAATTAGAAAATGAAATACCTTGCTCTTTGCTGATCTTGAATGATATGCTATTTTTTTTAGATCTGGGTCCATTTCGTTTGGCATGATGTCCAAAAAAAAAAATAAAAAATACATAAAAATTTACCGAATAAGGAATATATAACCATGAACGTGTGTAGGTGAATATTACTGTTAGGCATTAAAAAGAAGAAAGCGATGAAGCAAACGGTTTTATTCCCGTCTCTTCAAGTTTTATCGGGAGATAAAAGGTAGAATAAAATATAATAAATACATGAATGATATTGAATATATATAGACAGTGGTTAGTTCCAGTGACTTGAGTTAAGAGTTCAATACCAAGCTACAGCAGTGGTGAACAAGTAACTTAGAGAGTCCGGTTAAAGAGAAGAAGGCCGGAGCGTACAACGGTCGAAACGTCGTACAAATGGCAACAACGACGAGGACAATAGTACGAATAATGTAAATAGTGTAAATACTACCTCATCTCAGAAATACAGACAATATATATATATATATATATATATATATATATAATGATAATAATAACTACTTAGACTCTGTATGAATGCACTCTGTAAATTTATGCCAATATAAACCTTCGAAAAAACCATTAACAAACAGAACCTAAATCCGTTACAATCCGGCGTAATAAGTCGTCGGATAAATGGGGAGAGAAAAAAAAAGAAACCAGCGGAACAAGAACAGACATTCCCTGACGATCCGTAGTGTGAAACCGCGGTCGGTTTTGGCCCACTTTAGATTTTTCGTGTATATACATACATACATATATATATATATATATATATATATATATATATATATATATATATATATATAACTCAAAATAAGATTGAGAAAACCCTTATAGTAAAAAAAAATGTTTGCAAACGACGAGTACAAATTATCTAGGCTCTTTATATAAAAAAAGTTAAAGAAATAAACACAAGCCAAGCATTAGTCTTATAGAAGACCCTCCAACATAAAATCATGGCCACATTCCCTCCCGTTTGTACATTTTGCAATGAACAGTTCATATAGGAAGTAAATTCTCTATATATTTTTCAACCAATACACTAATATCAGAAGGTTTGTTTGATAAATAATCATTACAAGGGCAAATACTACTAAAATAATTAGCGGATGTAATTGTAGACCTACAATGTATTATTTTTGAGCCATATAGAAATTTACAATGAAAACCGTACATTCAAAATGTTCACACCACTATGTTATATTAGATTTGGAATCCCTTCATAGATATAAAAATATAATTCTACTGCTTCTCGAGTTTCACAACAATTTTGGAGGCCAGTTTAATCCACACACACACACACACACACACACACACACACACACACTAAAAGAACGATAACCAGCAACCGCCGACTAAGCTTTTGTCTATGAACTCCCAAACCCATTAGGCTGACCGTCATAATGTAAGCCGGTCCACACATTTCCCATCGCACTACGAGCGATTAATTCCTTTTTATAACTTAACTGCAAGGAAAATTAAACATTTTATGGCTATTGTAGATATTCTAAAAATAATATATAAATGTTATTTCTAATTTATTTGTTCAAATATTATTCTTAATGGATACTCATATTAGAGTAGATGCTGTTTTTTTTAAAAATTAAACTCTATTTATTTACTGGTCTGAATATTCAAGAAATCTTGTTAGCAGCATCTGCATCCTCTGGCAGGATTCCAACCTGCCTCCCCTATGAGACACCGTTATTAGATATGACGTGTCTTAGACCGCTCCACTACGTAGAACTTCCGGTCAAACAGACCGAATAGTGATTTTGAACATACATTTTCCCGATTTTTCAAAATATTCATATCTGTTCTGTTTCGTATCGTAATGTAAATAAAGACAATTTATTTTAAGAAATGGATTAAATCCGACTTATTTTTAATGCATTTGTTAAAACATTATTTAAAATGGGTTCTCATATTTGAGTAGATACTGTGTTTTTTCCATTACAGTATATTTATTTACATGTGCCTGCTTGAATATTCGAGAAACTTTGTTAGAAAAATATACGCCTTGCGGAAGGATTTGAACCTGCGTCTCCAAGGGAAAACCGTTATTAATTATGAAGTGTCTTAGATCGCTTGACCATGTAGAAGTTCCGATCGAACGAAAGCTGAATTAAAATGTGCGTTCAAAACAACTATTATAATATGCAGGACTTTTTTTTTTTTTTTAATCATCTCACCCCAAGCAAGGCATTCCACTGCCACTATTGCGCATGGGGCTACATAGGGGAAGGTAAAGAGAAGGAGTGGTTAGACATAGGGAATGTCAGGAGGAAGTTGACAGATGAGTAAGGATAGCGAGGATGAGGGTTGGGCAGATGGGAAGAGTGTTTGATAGAATGGGAGCAGGTTAGTGTGTTAAAAGGTGTCTATTGACCTTACATTTAAACTCCTGGAGATTGTAGCCGTCGGGGAAGCAATCGTGTGGAAGAGAATTCCACAGTCGGGAAGTGCGAGGAAAGAAACTGTTGGAGTAGAAGTTCCGGCTGCATTTTAATCCATTTTGTAACGGATTTCGTAAAATAGATATTATTTTAACTGACATTCTACTTCAAAATATAAAATTTCCTTTAATAGATGCGCTTTGCTATTAAATGTTTGAAATTCCGAACCTCGGATAATATTAAAAGCCTGGGTAGACGGATCGTAACATGAGCAATTAAAAGTAAATTGTTGTACATAAATTATGCTGATATTTTATTCGAGAATTCTGAAAATGTTGGTTTTATATTCACATGATGTCTTTTCAAATTAAACCAATAAAACGCTTACAATTGTAGATTAGGTTCGCTATTATTTCAGATTCCCGTACAAGGCTTTAAGCAATATCCAAGTTTTATTCAATTTGCATGAAAGAGAAAAGCCGATGTGGTTTAATCGATGGCTGAATTATTGATTGTAGATTAGGATTAAACTTTAACAAACTTATTTCTATTCATATCCAGAAGATTTGATTATATGAATAACATCAATGTATCTCCAGTTTGATCGTCGCCTGTTTCTGTGTAATTTTAGCGTAATGCTTGTTTACAATGAAACATTGGTTTCCTTAGTTAAATTTGATTTGTATTTAGGAAGTCAGATTATTTTAAGGAAAGAATTATCACTTTTTTTTTGTATCTCAAATTGGTGAGGTTGATAATTCTGAATCTGAGTAGAATGTGTTGGCTAAATTTAACGGCACATCAAGTCTGGTTGGGTTATTTAATCTCGAATGTAAGCCCCCAAAAATCATAATGAATTAGAGAGATAGACGCAATATCGGTTTACACTATAATAAAAAATGTGAATATATTATATATATAATATATATAATTATATAATATAATATAATATAATAATAATATAATATAATTATATAATATAATATAATATAATAATAATATAATATAATTATATAATATAATATAATATAATAATAATATAATATATTTATATAATATAATAAAAAAGGTGAATATATGTCTAATTTAAACTAAAGTAAAAACGAATTAAATTGGTTGGTTACATGAAGATATCAATCTTCGGTGTCAGTAAGTTATATGTGGAGGGAAAGACGGTAGACAAAAAAAAAAAACAAAAAATACAAACAAAAAAACAAAAAGAAAAACAAAACCCAAAAAAGGAAAAACAAAACAGGTCAGCCACCAAAACGCTAGCTAGATAATATCCACTTTTAGATTGGATTTTTCCTTCATCAACTTCTCAGCTGTTCTAGATCGATCGTTGTGGAGAAGGAAGCCTCATGTTGATATGCAGTTACAATGATGAAGCGACTGATGATGATGATGATCGAGAAAGCATCTTCTTGGGAGTCGGTTTCACAGAACAGCGGGAGGAAGCTTTTTGAATGGAACTTACCGTTCAATAATAGAATACAGAATACGGGTGGTTTGCTACCCCATAAGTGGTATGGTGTGTTCTGCTATTAAGGTTAGACCTGGCAAAACCGAAGAATGTAGTTCGTCTGAGAACTTTCCGTGAAATACCAATAGAGCAGTGAGTGACTTGCCACATATTACCAGAGAGAGAGAGAGAGAGAGAGAGAGAGAGAGAGAGAGAGCTTGGAGGGATGTAAAATGTCAAATCAAAGATAGTGAAACTATTTGGACACATCAAGAGATCAACCTGCGGTGTCAGTGAAATTATGCGTAGAGGAAAAGACGATAGGCGAAAGAAACAAAGGTCAACTACCAAAATGCTGACTAGACAATATTCACTTGTGGACCCGAATTTCTTTCCACCAACTTAAGTCGGCTTTTCTCGGTCATCCTTTGTGGAAACAAATACCTCATGTTGATCCTCATTCTGCCACATCCAGAGCAAACGATTGATGATTGACAAAGCAATTATTATAGTGTAAACCGATATTACGTCTATCTCTCTAATTCATTATGATTTTTGTCTTCTACGGCTTATATTTGAGATTATATTGCCAAACCAGTTCCCAGGGTGCATCATCTCTCGAAATGTGAGGTCAACTGGCCGCCACGACCGTGCGACTTGACGCCTTTAGATTTCTTCCTTTGGGGTCATCGCAAAAGTAAGGTCGATGCTAGCAAGCCAACAACAATTCAACAGTTGAATGATGAGATAAGGCATATTGGTGAGATTGAAGAGCAACTATGCAGGGACGTCACCAAAAATTTTGACCATCCAGTGGAGGTGTGCCGCCGAAGCCTTGAAATAGATTTGCGCAATATTATTTTTACACATAATAACCATGACTCAAAACATGATTCAATAGTGAAATCAATAAAATTTCAAGGTAGACATTTCCAGTTTTGCATTTCAATAAAAAATTAGACATAACTCCTGGTTATATTAGAGTGAAAAAGGTAGATACATATATTTGGTTTACATAAGAGAGAAATAAGGGTATATATATATATGTTTTCTTTAAATTAGAGCGACGTACGGGTTGTGGTGTAATGGAATCGACTCGGAACGAGAAATCGGAGGGCCGAGTTCGAATTCTAGCTACATCCATTACATTCACTTACGCGCAAATACCATTAGGAAAGGAATCTCTTCTTCTTCCAGCTATAGGTTGAAAAGCAGGACAGATTCGGTTTTATAGCCTTGGTTGGCAACCAGTCTACCGCGGAATGAAATGGCAAACTACAGCGGGAAAATCTTCTTCCAAGTCAGTCATGTCTCGAAAAAGACATGATCGCTCAAGCGTGTATCACGTACATCAATTAAGTGACTGACGGGTAAGAATAGGTGAAAATTTGTATACGTAGACAGTGCCAGAAATGACATATTCTTTCTAATAAAAAATATACGAATACAGTATTGTTATATTTTATCAATTTACTTTTCAAAATTGTTCAAGTTGTTTTTAAAATTTTCATCTCTCAAACAGTACGTTCTTCTGAAAATCTATCCTTCGAATCTGAAGAAGCTGATTACCTGTGTCGCTTGAATATTTTATTAAACTTTTTAAAGAGAATTTTAAATTCTAAAGTCTTTTAAATTGGAATAATATGTTATCGGGTAGTGGAATAATATCATACCAGGTCTGACAATTCTTTGTTCAGCTTTGAAAGGACTAATCCTGAGTTCTCGTTACCTGATCATCTTTTGCTAGAATTCATTTTTAAGTTGGGCAGTTCTGTATCAGTTTCACCAGAATCAATATTTTTTCTCACACGCAAACCTAATGAATTCAAAGTTTTGAACACAGTAACTAAAAATGCTGACAATTTGTTCCCAAGTAGGCATTTATGCAGATGATACCACTATTTACTTCCGTTTCAATAAGAAAATCTGCCAAGATTGACAAAGTAAACCTGGCTGTTGCTCTTGAAACATTCCTCAAATCAGTGGTTAACTGGCTTGTAAATTTTAATGCCTCCAAAACAAAACTTTCTCCCTGGAGAAACCTGGTGAAAGTTTCTCTATGGTAGTTAAAACAGAGCAGTTTCGTTTTGGAATCATTAAAGTTTACAAGCCATTTCCTACCCCATTCAATCACAGATCTTTTTGAAGGTCAGTAGCCAGGTTTACTTTGTCAACCTTGGCAGATTTCTTATTAAGACGAGAGTAAATGGTGGTGTCATCTGCATAGATGTCTACTTGGGAACAGATTACATCAGGAAGATCATTGATAAAGATCAGAAAAAGCGTAGGACCTAGAATAGAGCTTTGAGGGACGACCTCAACTGAAGTTTTAACTGAAGTTTTGTAAACACCTAACGAAGTAAGGGGAGTAAACTGCCTTAACATAATTTTTTGGTTGGTTGGTTGGTTGGTTGGTTGGTTGGTTGGTTGGTTGGTTTGAGGTTGAATGTGCGTTATGGTGCAGTGGATATCGGCTCGGAACGAGAAATCGGGACGCCGAGTTCGTAATTCTAGTTGAATTCCTTGCATTCACTTACACGCAAATACCCTTGGGAAAGATATTAATCCATTTCTTCCCTCTAGTTATGGGTTAAATAACAGAAGAAATTGGGTTCTATAGCCTTGGCTGGCAATCAGTAATGGCAGAAAGTAATGACAACCTGCTGCGGGATAATCTTCTGCCCAGGCAGTGATCTCTATCGAGACATGATTGCCCAAATGTGTAATACGTATGCCACTTAACTGACTGACTGGTTTGAAGTGGGCAGAGAAACCGAACAAGGTTATTCATATAATTCACTCAATTGTGATGCAGTGGATATCGGCTCGGAACAAGAAATCGGGGAGCCGAGTTCAAATTTCAGTTGAATTCATTGCATTCACTTACGCGCAAATACCCTTGGGAAAGGTATTAATCCGTCACTTCCTTCCAGTTATGGGTTAAATAACAGGACAGATTGGGTTTTATAGCCTTGGCTGGCAACCAGTCTACCGCAGAAACCAATGGCAACCTACTGCGGGATAATCTTCTGCCCAATCAGTCATGTCTCTTTCGAGACATGATCGCCCAAGCGTGTCTCACGTATGGCACTCAACTGACTGAAGATGGATCAAAAATTTCAAGTTCTTATAAATTGAAATTATTTCACTTCGAGAAACCAGAAACACTCGTGAATCCAGACAAAGTGAGAAAAAATTTTAAAAAATACATTCACGAAACTATTTTATTTAAGCACAAAATGTCTCCTTGATATGCTGACTATTTTTAGAGGGCTTCCTTAAGAGCCAAAATTTATAGCTTCTTGAATTTAACATCCCTTAAGTATTGCGTATAATTCTGAGATGAAGTAGTATTTACATTATTTACAGTGTTCGGACTGTTGTCCTCAACTTTATTGCCCACTTTACGACGTTTCGGCTGTTGTACGCTCCGGCCATCTTCAGGTGCTAAGGGTTTTGAACCGACCTCTTTATTTCGATCACTAGCGTATATCATTCTCAGTCCTCAAGGACACAGGGCCCAGTGGATATAAGCGTTGGTTAGATCCAGTGACTTGACCCAAAGAGTTGTGAGTTCTGGCTACAGCAGTGGTGAATTAATAATTTAAAGAGTTTATAACTCTTCTTCTACGTTCCGTGTCCCTTCAGGGCGTAGGCGACCATGGCTACCCACATCTCCCTATTCCTTGTAGCTCTTAACACTTCTCCTGTTCCCCTCCCAATTTTTATTTCGCCATCCATCAACTCAAGGGAGATAACTACATGGCATCCAGAAGTGGCATTGCGCATGAAATAAGAATGATATACTCCAAAGGATTCGTTTCACAATTCCTAGCACCTGAATAAGGCCGGAACGTATAACGTCACAAAAAACATTGTGAATATGGCAATAATTTTAATAAAACGTGCAAAAAATGAGCAACGGGAGAAATTCAATTTCCACTGTAAAATAAGTATTTTTTTTAATAAATATATAAAAAATGATTTTATTATGAAAACACCAATTCTAAAAAACAAAATACAAAACAAAATTGAAATTATTTTTTAGTAAGATCTTCATGTGCTGTATCCCTTCAGGACGTAGGAGATCATGGACTTCCGCTTGGCACTGTCTCTCAGTATTTTTTTTTTCTTGGTACCTCTCCCAAGTCCCACTTCGTCAACCATTTGCTCAGACCTAACAAATACGTCACGCGCTGCTTTCCACTTTATATCCACATTATATTTTCTTATTTATTCATCAAATTCTGATTAGATATTAATCCAACTCTTCTCAATGATGATTAGTTATTTATAACTCTTCTTCTTCTACGTGCCGTGTCCCTTCAGGACGTAGGCGATCATGGCTATCCACATTTCCCTATTTTTTGTAGCTCTTAACACCTCTTCTCCTGTTCCCCTCCCAATCCTTGTTTCGCCATCCATCAGCTCAAGTTCATCAAGTATGTCACGCGTTAGTTTCTCCTCTTTCCCCTTCCTTATTAGATTCTCCAAGCCTTTCATCTGTCTTTTCCTGATGTTAAATATCAGTTTCCTTTTGGTTTGCATCCTCACCAAAACATTGGCGTTGCATGTTCGGTGCATGGAATTCTCAGCATCCTTCTGTAGACACCATTTTGACACCACACTAACTGAGAATTTCTGTTTGAATTTCTGGGGAATGAGTAAGCTCTGCTACAAGCTTCCAACTCTTTCTGTCTGCATCTCTCTCTCTTTCTCTCTGTGTCCGTCTCTCTCTCTCTCTCTCTCTCTCTCTCTCATGATGTTGTCTATTATTCCTTAATGAATACATTTGATACCGAACAGACTCTTTTATTAAAAAGTAATGTGATAATATTTTGAAGATTCTGTTTCAATCCAACATTCCGATATCTCGGGTGTACTTCTAAAATTTCTGTTTGAATGCGTGTTCCCGAAATTGTGAAATCTATAATCCCTGAAGATGTTATGATAGCAATTAAAAAAAGCGGTATCAAGTGTGTGTATACAAAAAGGTTATTTCCGAGCATTAATACTAATAAAATGATTTAATATTTTCAGATTAGAAAAATCCAATTAATATTTTAAGAAATTGTCATTTTCAGTGAGATTTTCAAATTAATTCCGTTACTGTTCGTAAGTTACTAAGAAGTGTTTGAATTTAAAAATGTAATGTTGAATGCCATTTTTAGTGTGAAACTTTTTTTTTTAATAAAAAAATCTAATTTAGCATCTATTAGATTTATTTTTGTATGGATGTTAAAAACGGAAAATTTTGAAATGTTGCCAATTATTGAATTCTCAATTCAGTAACAGGTAAGAAAATAACCCAAAAGCAATGTATTCGATTAGAAATTTTCCTAACGTAGCTAGAAGTTAAAAATTCTAAGCTTTGTTAACCCAAGAACACTAACCATGGGTATATAGTACCCAGTGCAAATGACGCCATTTTAATTACAATTTAATTAAATTTTCAGTACCTGATTTTCTTACCTAAATAATGTTTTTCAGTTTCTATTAATGTTAACTCAGACTACAAATTTTGAACTTCCCGCATGTAAAATATTTCAAATAAAGATTCATATTTAATATTTTTTTGATATTTTCAAAATCGGGTATGATATAACCATAGTTTGTAGTGGTGTAGTTTTAATTGATTTGTGTTCCAGGGTTAAAAGATTTATAATTCCAAAATTGTATGTAGCCGATCCCTATGATTCTGTTATGGCATGTGGCCTACCCTGTTTGAATGTGTTCGACCTCAGTAAGAGTATATTTATGGATATAAGTATTCGGCTATTTATTGAAACTAATTATTTTCCCTTATCGTTTACCAGGTACTTATAATACTTTCTTATAGTACGCTTTTAAAAGGTAGGCCACACAATATATCAGTAACAATATTTCGTAGGACACATACTGTACTAGCACAGAATTTATTTTTAATACCATTTTCTTAATTGCACTGGTCTATATTTTTTTCACTTTTAAGACGGAAAATTAGAGTTGTGACACACATTCAGTCAGTTAAGTACCATACGTGACACACGCTTGGGCGATGATGTCTCAAAAGAGACATGGCTGCCTAGTCAGAAGATTTTCCCGCATTACTTTCTGGGGTAGATTCGTTGCCAGCCAAGGCTATAGAACCCAATCTGGGAAATCGAACTCGGCTGTCCGGTTTCTAGTTACGGGCCGATATCCTCTGCACCACAACGAGTTTGTACGGACTCAAAATATATTTTCTAATGTATTTACATCCGAACATTACTTAGGACCTTTTCTTTAGCTAACTTCTTTTTTTTTTTGGGAACAATTTGCAAACACCACCACCGTTACAAGGTCTGGCATTTTTTAAAATATACTCCAAGTTACACAAGCCATTTTTTATCGTACGTAAATGAAGTGGATTTTCAGGCTTTAAGCTGAAAAAAAAAGCATGACGATTAAAAGATTCACAGTTAATTCTTAAATTTACAAGCTGACTTCGAAACATCTGACAGTAGATTTTACAGAGAGTTTTTAAACTTTTACATTTTTCGTCTATATCTTGTTTACATCTTCGTCTGACCGGCCCACCTTCTAATATAGCCATACATTGACCGATCGGAACTAATTTTGTGGGGAATTGGAAACAGATAAAAGGGTCAAAAGTATAATTGGTCTTACTAGGGTGCATAGCTTAGCACAAGAATTCTTTTTTAAATTAAGTTTTATTTAACATACAGAATATTCCTATCTTTAAAAACATTTTTATGACTAAAAAATACTTATTTGATAAAAATGTAATTGTTTTTTTTATATTTTAAGATTTATAAACCCAGTTTGCCCTGTTTTTGTGAAAAGTATAATAATAAAAAAAAGGCCAAACGTTTGAAAAAGTTGGAAAATGATTCAGCCGTCGCCGTGCCCCATAGCTGTCTCTTCCTGATGCTAAGTATAAGTTTCCTTTTCGTTTGCATCCTCTCCAAAATCTTGTCGTTCTCACATGATCCGTCTATGGTATCCTCAGTATCCATCTGTAGAACCACATTTCTGTTGCATCGAGTCTCTCCTTCATCCATGAGGAGATTGTCCATCATTTGAGTCCAGTACTCTTTTCCGTGTTTCTAATGAAATCTTCCTGTCTCTCAATAATCTACTCGGCTTTTGGAATGCATCCTTGGCAATGCCAGTACGCTGTCGGAACTCAGTGTTGCAATTTCCGTCTTTTGTTAGAACGTTTCCCAGGTATTTAAAGTTCATACCTGATTTCATTATCACCGACTTGTAGTTGGCATTTTGAGTTCCTCTTTTTATTAATGCCCAGTCTATTTGAGAGGGACAAGAGAGGGGATAGATTCCTGGCTTTCTCAAGGCAATTGTGCGGTGCTATTAACATCATCTCTAGAGAGTGATAACATTCGGGCGCGGGGAATCTAATACTCATAGGACGGATAAAAGCGAAAGACAGACAGAAAAAGGAGCGCTAGACATGCTTGAGGGGCAAGTGGATGGCGGGACGGGGTTTGGGAGAGATAGAAAGAGGAGAAATGTTAAAAACGACAAGAGTTAGGAGCAAGTGAAAGTCCATGATCGCCCACATCCCTTCCTTGACGTAGGCGATCATGGACGCGGCACATAAAGGGATAGAGCATCTAAAGAAGTAGATCTAGCCTGCAGGTGAAAATGCAGTCGAAGATAAACAAACAAGAAGCTAAACGTGATGCTTGGAGGTTACGCCACCGTCTTCCCCAAGCAAAGGTCATTTTAGAGATTATTGCTTGCTGCTGTTAGCATAATTTCGTTTTTTTTTTCCTGTCATGGCACTCGATAACCAAATATTTGAATTATACGCAAGAGCGTTGCAAGATCATTTTCACAACTTCCCAATCAGAGACCCTGCTGCCTAATGCAGTTTATTGTTATACCCAGAACCGTGATAATTCACTTTTCCTTTTTAGTATGTGTGACGATAAAGGATGCTGCGAATATCATGGATCGAGCATGTGAGCAATGGGGAGGTCTTGGAAATAATGGAAACAAAAAGGAAATTAATACTGAGCATCAGGAAGAGACAGCTGAAGTTCCAGGGACATGCAATGAGGAAGGAGGGCCTGGAGAATCTGATGCTAACAGGCCAGATAGAGGGAAAAAGAGACAGGGGAAAGCAACAGATAACATATTTGAAGGACCTAATCAGGTGGATGAAGGGACGAGAATTGCATGGTGTAACAGGAGAAGGCGTGCTCAGGGCCACCAGGAATAGGGAAAAGTGGAAGGCCATGATCTCCTACGTCCTGAAGGGACAAGGCACATAGAAGAAGACGATAAAATTCCACACGTTACTTGAACAAGCTGTGATGACATCCAAGGTCGGCTGTATACATGTACACCGTGCACTTGCAATGTTCCACAAGTTTGTTTCAATATTAGGGCCGTAATCGAAGTCAACAAAGAATAACGACAAATGCTTTTCAAGACATTTCTTTGGTTGGGTGGTAGCAACGAAAAAAAAAAAAAGAAGAGAGATTTCTCACATAATCGGCAATGTTTTCCTTCTGCATTGTGAAACCGAATTTCTGATATCTCACTAACTTCCGGTTTGCGCCTTACTTGGCTGGGTTCTGTCAGTGATAGAGTTGCTAAGCGGGTTTTGGTTGCCGTTCGTCACTATTACTTTGTTGTCAATACTCGTGTAGTTGTTTTTGCTAAATCTGTCTTTCCTTCTATACAGAAGGATGTTCTTCCCCTATATCATAATAACTCTTTGATATATATATATATTTTTAATCATTTCACCCCGAGCAAGGCGGAAAAGTCACTGATGTGCAGGGGGCTACATAAATGTAAAAAGATTAATTAGAAAAGAGTGAGGAGTACAAATTAGTTAGAAAGGAACAATAGAAAGCTGAGAAAGCAGGTACGATGACAGATACATAGGTGGAGAGAAAGGGGAGGTTATACGGGTGTGGGGAGAGAGCTAGAGTCCAGTGGTTAGTAGATGAGTATTGACTTTGCATTTAAATTTCTGGAGGTTGTAGCCGTCAGGAAAGCAAGAATATGGGAGCGAGTTCCATAGGCGGGAAGTGCGAGAGAAGAAGCTGCAGGAGTAGAATTGTCGTCTGCATTTGGCTAACCTGACTGTGAATGAGTGGGACCCAGTTGCCAGTCTGGTTGCACGAGTAAACACCTGTTGAGGAGGCATCAGTGACTTAAGTTCGTCTGAGCAGAAGCCATGAAAGTATTTATAGAACAGACAAAGGGAGATGGGGAAGTGGCTGCAGTCGAGCCGCCAGATCAGTACCTATCACATTACAGACCCTCCTTTGGAGCCTGTCAAGAACACCGAGGAGAACGGCAGAGGCACCTGACCATAAATGGCAGCAGTACTCCATGCACGGACGGATGGTTGACTTGTATATATGCAGGATGGATTCAGGTGGAAAAAACATCCTGGATCGACATAGTGACCCAACCTTCTTAGCAGTAGATTTTGTTATGGATTCAATATAGTGGTTCCATTTGAGGTCTGAGGACAGGGTAAGTCCGAGGAGGCGTAGTGTATTACTCTCCGGGAGAATCGCTTGGTCCATGCTTATGGGAGGCAGGAGAGGTTGCCTGTAATGGTTGACAGACAACAGCTTGGATGTTTAAAAGTAGTTGTCGATCGCATTACATAGAGAGAACTACTCTAAGACCAGATTCCGGAATTAAACAACACGTATCTACAAAAATCCGGAATTTAGACTATTCCTTGTTTGATAGGCTGACCAGTTGAGCTAGACCTCACGCCATAGTCGAAACGGGGGTTAGACCTCACACTATATTGATGTAGACCTCACGCTATAGTCTAAACGGGTGGTAGACATCATGCTATATTGAATTGAGGTAAACCTCACGCCATAGTCGAAACGGGGGTTAGACCTCAAGCTATATTGAGGTAGATCTCACGCTATCTTTAGTTGAGCTAGACCTCACACCATAGTCGAAACGGGGGTTAGACCTCACACTATATTGAGGTAGACCTCACGCTATAGTCTAAACGGGTGGTAGACATCATGCTATATTGAATTGAGGTAAACCTCACGCCATAGTCGAAACGGGGGTTAGACCTCAAGCTATATTGAGGTAGATCTCACGCTATCTTTAGTTGAGCTAGACCTCACACCATAGTTGAAACGGGAGTTAGACCTCACACTATATTGAGGTAGACTTCACGCTATAGTCGAAACGGGATGGAGACTTCGGCTATACTGTGGTAGATCTCACGCTATAGTCTAAACGGGTGCTAGACCTCACGGTATATTTATGTAGACATCACGCTTTAGTAGCACCAACTTATGTTTAGTAATGGTAATTGTGAAAATAAATGTTTCCATAAAGAGAACGTTCAGCAGTCATAGAACGAACGTTAATTGTTAATATCGGTTGAACTTGAAATGTCTTTTACTAAAACATCTCCACAAGAAATTACATTTTTGAATAGTACATTGTATTGTATATAATACACGGCACCGGGTAATACATTAGTATTGGTAAGAAGTTGTAGATTTTCTTTTAATTACATTTCTTATTCATTCAGTTTGAAAGATGACACCGAGAAATTAAAACAAATCTCTCACCAGAAGTTAATATAAGAACTTGGCCAAATCTCGTTCCAATGATTTCAATTTTAGCGCCATGAAAATTCAGTTTAATTTTTTTTTCTCTTTTCAGGTGTAGAAATGGCATTTACTGCATAAGAAAGATCGATTGCATTTGTGCGGTAATTCACTAAAATGACACCTGCTATAATGCAGATTTGGGCATTACAACGAAAAATAAATAAATAAAATCAAAGACGAAGGTTGCCTGTATATGACAAAAAAAAATCTGGACCACCGCTAGTATTGGAAGACATAGTCGAGCCAGTTTGGAAAATTTTTTGAGAGTACCCAGGAAAGCTATGGGAGCAACACTGGAAATGCACACGTCTACACTGAAGCCTGTTACCAATGACTGACAGAAAGTAGACTACCGATTTGAGGCATGTCTCAGTCAGTGCAAATAATGAAAACTTGTGAAACCGTGCATGAAAAATTAAACATCTTTGAATTTCGCATCCCAATTTTTATAAACTCGCAGTATAGCCCGGCGTTGCTCGGATGTAATGAAAGCTTTAAAACTAATCCATGGTTCTGGATCTCAGACACTTTGGACGTTGGTACGAAAGACTAAAAAGCAATAGTTGTTTCCAGTTAAAGCGAAACTGAAAGAAAAATGAATGGATATAAGTCAAATTTTGATTTCCTTCTATCGATATCAAATAAGTCTTTTTCGTCGTAAACTGAATTTTGAAGGCTAAATAAGTCCTCTGAGTAAATGGTATCATGGCTGAGACTAAGAACTACAATTATACCTACTTAGAGCCAAACCTGAAGCAAAAACTAAAGTAAAACGGCTGAAAAAATACAGATATACAGGCAGATAAACAGACACACACACAAACATCTTGCCTTATATATATATATATATATATATATATATATATATATATATATATATATATTATCGATTTTCTGCACTATTGTAAGAACTGCAGCCTAGGAAATTCTGAATATCGTTTCTTATGTTTTTGTCTATGAGTGTATCAAATTTGATTAAAATCGGACCACTCCTTCTATAACCCGATTTTTTCGATTATCAATTTTCAATATTTATCGGGGGTAGCTCAACACAAAACTTACCCAAGAACACTCGCAGACGCTTAGTACAACTGTGTAAATTTTCAAGAAAATCGGTTCAGCCGTTTCGGAGTTTATAGGTAACGGGCACACACGCATACACACAAGCATACACACACATAAAGTTCCATTTATAAATAAGTTTAGATCATATTAAGCTGAGATATACATTTCTAGATGTTTTTAATGAATGCTGCCATAATCCTTGCTTTGTTCAGAGGCACAAAACGTATGACTCCTGCTTCAAAATATTATACCCATTAATTTAATTTAAATTTTAATTTAACATTTAAAATTTAATTTTCTTACTTCAAATTTAAGTTTTACTCCGAAATAAAATAAAATTATGCAATTAAAAGATAGCAACAATAGTATTATGATATATAAATTCCATGAACAACGCTAAAAACAAAAATTCAGATCCCGAAACGGCCATTTCCTCATAAGCACCTGCTGATTGCATAGGGCATGAAACTCCGAGTCGTGCTATAGATAGAGAATAGTGCGTGTGTATACACCGCATATATATAACGCGCTAAATTATTTCTTACTCTCATTCCATGTGGTGATAGCTTAGGGAGTAGACACTCCGACTAACACCATTTCGGGCCTGTTTCGATCCCAGCTAAAAGCAAGTGGATATCTAGCTACACTGATCAGCGAAACAGGCTGGATGACTAATATATATATATATATATAATGTCAGTTAGTTTTTAGTCATAATTAAATTAGACCAGTACACAGCAGTATTAAAAAGTGTTCAATACAATTATATAGTAGAACTTTTGAATATTTGGACAATTTTTTTGTCTTTATTTTCACCTTAAATTAAAGCCAAAATACGATGTTTAGAACGGCTCCTGATTAAACATAATAGACATTCATTGTCTGTTATATTTAACAATATATGTTTAGAAAATTATCTGCTACCTCGATACGCAATATATATATATATATATATATATATATATATATATATATATATATATATACATAATTATTGAATTACTAAGTTTTTGGTCATAATTAAATTAGATCAGTACACAGTTATATAAAAAGTGTTCAATGCAAAACATTTAATTTGGAAACGTGTTCTTTCACGACCTCGATATATATATATATATATATATATATATATATATATATATATATATATATGTATATGTATATATATGTATATATATGTCATTAAATCTAGATTTGATTCAAAACAGATTTGACTACGTCTTTTGCCATTCTAGTTTGCATCATAAATGAAAGAAATGTGTAAGTGTATTTGTGTGAATGCTTAAATAATGAATCATGCTACTTTTTCTCTAAGCTGATATTTCTCGTGATTAAAGAAGAAAAAATATGAGTGACTTTCAAAAAAGCCGTTAATATTTATTCTTATGTATAAATTACGGTTATTACATATAATAATAATAATAATAATAATAATAATAATAATAATAATAATAATAATAATAATCATCGATGGTTACGTGCATCTGGATTAAAGTCTGAAACTGAAGGATTTATACTTGCAGCACAAGACCAAAGTCTTTTCACGAGAAACTTTAAGGCAAATATTATGCATAATAATATGGATCCAAAATGCAGGTTTTGTGATAAACACCAAGAAACAATAGACCACCTAATCTCAGGCTGTTCTGTGCTTGCCCCAAACGAATATAAAAATCGCCACGATAGAGTTGGGCAATATTTACATTGGGCAATGTGCAAACATTATGGAAAAACTAAACAAACACTGGTATGAACATCATCCAGCACCAGTTACAGAAATAGAAGATGCAACCATTCTATGGGATTACACTATCTACACAGACAGAAAAATTGAAGCAAACAGGCCAGACATTATTGTTAAAAACCAGAAGGAGAAAACTTGTCTATTAATTGATATGGCTTGTCCAGCGGATTGTAACATAGCAATCAAGGAATTTGAAAAACTGTCAAAATATAAAGACCTGGAAATTGAAATAGAAAAAATGTGGAAATTGAAAACAAGAGTTGTGCCAGTGATAGTAGGTGCACTTGGAATGATAAAAAATGGAACAAAACAACACATTGAAAGAATCCCTGGAAACCCCAGCTTAAGAGATATACAAAAAATTGTCTTATTAAGTACAGCCCACACACTAAGGAAAACTTTATCTATGTAATGCTGGGGATGATAGGGAAGATAGAAAAACATGAAATGGAGTCATAACAACACGCCACTACCTGCCTTAGGTCTCCCCGCAGACTTGGTTGGTAGTGAGACCAAAGCAGAAATCGAAATATGATGAAAAATGACATAATAATAATAATAATAATAATAATAATAATAATAATAATAATAATAATTGTAATCTTAGCCTAATTCTTACCTAGAAATTTGTTCTTGTAGAATTTGTTTTATATTTAAAATTTCCCGTGTCTTTTTAAGAAAAAAAGATATCTTCATACATGTTTTTTTTACACATGTGTATGTATATATGTGTATGTATATATGTGTATGTATGTATATTTACGTGTGTAACCTTGTCTCCTTGCAGCAGGATTAATGAGTGTGTGCGCATGCGTGCCACATTGAAACTGTTCTCTTATAGACGCATGTGTATATCAATGAGGATGTGGACATTTGTGTGTATTATGATTTACATGTGTGTTGATATGTGTGTTCGTTTGTGTGTTTTGGAGAAAAAGCTATGGGATGTATTGATCTTTTCCTCTCATATAAGTCGAGTGGCTTTTAGTCCGTGCCATCAGCCAGCCAACAGCCGACCAAAAATCTCATTGGCCAACCAGAAACTAGTAGTGTCATTGCTGCTGGCTTGACGAAAGCGAGGTATGCAATGGGGAATTCAGATTTGAAGAGGCCAGATAAAAAAAAAATGAATGAAAGAAAGAAACATAATAACATAAAATGAATAAAAAGAAGGACAAACGAACAGAAACGAATATTGAAAAGGCAGAAGGGAGACAATTAAAAATAACAAGAAAAAAATGGGGGAAAAAAATCACGGAATCCATTCAAAAAATTGCCGCTGCTTCATTTAAAAAAAAAAAAAACATCTTCTTATTCATTAATTGCATATCATCAAATATTGGTTTTGATATGCAAAGGCAATTTTTTTCAGTTCTCCATAAAGAAACTGCAATTACAATTTTGGTGTATTTCTGAATAGAAACAAAAGAAAAACTAATTTACTGACAGGTTATCTTCATCTTTCATTTATTAAAAATCATTTTACCGAAGCAAGGTAATAAAGTCACTAAGACGAAATGGGGTTATTGCGTTTATAAAAATCAGAAAAAATAATTAAAGAAAGCAATAAAAGAGCAGAAATTAAGGCAAAATATAACGACTGACATTGCATTTAAATTTTTGAAGATCAAATTTGTGTAGAAAGTAAAAATCAGGAAGAGAGCTCCACAAACGAGAGAAGAAAAAGTTGGCATAGGACTTATAATAATATGAGAAGAAGAAAACAATGAAGGAGAGAGAACAATAAAAGAACAGGAATTAAGAAGACAGAAGATAACGATTGACATTGCATTTAAATTTTTGAAGATCAAAGTTGAGTGGAAATCAAGAAACCGGAAGAGTGTTCTACAAGCGAAAGAAGAAACTGTTAGCATAGGACTTATAATAATATGAGAAGAAGAAAACATAATGAAGGAGAGAGAACAATAAAAGAAGAGGAATTAAGAAGACAGAAGATAACGATTGACATTGAATTTAAATTTTTGAAGATCAAATTTGAGTGGAAAGCAAGAACCCTGGAGAGAGTTCCACAAACGTGAGAAGAAACTGTTAGCATAGAACTTATAATAATATGAGAAGAAGAAAACATAATTAAGGAGAGAGAACAATAAAAGAACAAGAATTAAGAAGACAGAGGATAACGATTGACATGCATTTAAATTTTTGAAGATTAAAGTTGAGTGGAAAGCAAGAAGCCGGAAGAGTGTTCTACAAGCGAGAGAAGAAACTGTTAGCATAGGACTTATAATAATATGAGAAGAAGAAAACATAATTAAGGAGAGAGAACAATAAAAGAGCAGGAATTAAGAGGACAGAGGATAATGATAAACATAAAATTTTAATTTTTGAAGATCAAAGTTGAATGGAAAGCAAGAAACTGGAGGGGAGTTCCTTAAACTCGTAGCAAAGAAACAATCCAACTGAAAAGATTAGATCTAACTTCCAATCTTGAGCTGCTCTTAAATTTGTAAAGCAGATGTATCAAAGAAGAAAGCTCATTATAATTTTTGCATGAAAATAATTATAGAAAAGGCAGAGGGAAGCTACGATAGATTAATGAGGAAATGGCCGATGCAAGATCAAGACCGATAACATTGCAGACACTTCTTTGGATTTTTTCCAGAATCTTTAAGTGCATAGCAGAAGCACCAGATCCGAAGTAACGGCAATATTCAATGAATGAACAAATGGTAGACATAAAAATAGGTACCTCCACTTTTCAGTATAAATTTTCCATACCTGATTTTAAAATGAAATTTTAAAAATAAATAAGTTATATTTTAGCTTTAAAATTAGCTTTAATTAAAAGTCAAGAGATTAAATTTAGTAATTGCAGTAAACAAAATATACTGGCGTATTTTAAACCGAAATTATATTGATTGGAATCTAAAATTTTCAGATTAAAAGAAAATTTAAACGAACCGCCATTTTTTGATTGATCGACACATTTACGTAAACAGTAGCCCCATTTCTGTTTTAAAAATCTGGCAAAAATAAAATATACGTCGCTGACACGGTATTGAAGTCAATTTTTTAAATTAAAACTTACCTTTATCTGATTTCAAACGATTGTACTTGTTTACTGTCTGAAATATTCGGTAAAAGCTTTTATCAGTTACGGTAGTCCGTGTGTCAGAGTTTATCTCAGGTGATGACAACTGTAATGACAACCGGAAGCTGTCAAGTAGGGAGACCATAGGCGACAAAAATATACGAATTTAATTTTGTATGTAAGGGAAGACAACCCTTGAATCACGTGACCTTTTAATGATAAATATCACGTACGGCCACCCGTACAAATAAAGATACGGGCAATCAAAATGCACACAATTAAAATGTTTTAATTATTTTAAAAATTGAAGGGCTCAATCATTTGTATTAAGTTTTTAAATTTTCGATTAGTAATTGTAGTTTTCATGCATTAAGTACATACCCTAGCCGGCTCAATAGAGGAAAAAAATTAAAAATAATTTTCAAACTTTTTATATAATCATAATAAAAATTAAAAAAATGAATATAAGCCTTGTTCATTATTCATTGAACTTATTTTTCTTTTCAGACTATGATATGCTTAATTTATATTGTTCATAAAAGCAATCAGAAGTTTATCCACATAAAAATTGGTATAGTTATTGCATTTTTCGCAATTCGGACCTATTTTTTAGAAAATTGGGGACTATTGGAGAAAAAAAAAGATAGTTGATTAGCATTCCCCACTGACTCCTGAATTTAATTGTATTAGGCTTATTGTTACCCACTGTCGAATTTTTAAGCATTTCTGGAAATTAATTAGTGGTGGTGGTGGTGGGGGGGGGGGGAACAAAAGTAAAAAAATTATTTTTACCAATATTTTATACAAAATAATTAATTCAAAATTGATTTCAGTCAATTATGAATATGTCCCGAAATTTTAATCAAAATCCGACCATTATTTGATTTTTGCAAGAATTTCCAAATTAATGTGTCTTTCACGGTCAAAAATGTGCATTGCGCAATATTACGTTTTTTTTTTACTTATTAAACGTTGCGTCAATTTAGGTCTCGCACTGACGTAAGAAAAAAAAAAGACAAAAATTTTGAACGTATTAGAAATAATTAAAAAAATTAAAAAATAATTAACAAATGCTTTGATGTATCCTCTTAATGATAATATAAACATTTTGCCGATAAAATTAGTTTGGGGCCTTTTCTCTTCATATTATGCTGTTTTTTCAGCGATTTTTTGGAGGTACCTACATAAAAATGTGCAAAATAGATTCTAGCAAGAAAAATGGCCTAGCTCGACACAGTGAGCCAACTTTCCTCGCAGCAGAACTAGCAATGAATTCAATATAATCTTTCCTGTTTATATCTGAAGAAAATCTTGGCAGGAGTAAGTGTAATGAATCACTCACCTGAAGGTTATCATCATCTTAGAAAAAAAAAAGAGAGTATATCCTCTCATATTATGTAAAACATCTTGGTTTATTTGTAACGAAATCATTCATGAAAAATGATATCTGCAAAAGTATTTATAGAAAGGCACAAGGCCGCTACATTACGGCGGTGGGAAAAAGACTGAAGCCGAGATGCCAGGTAAGGATCGTTTAACATTACAGATTATTCTTTGGCTTTTATGGAGAAGATATATATCAGATGTGCAATATTCAATGCATAGACGAATGGTAGACTTATAAATGTCTAAAATAGATTCTGTCGAGAGAAATTGTCTAGCACAACACAGTGAACCAAATTTACACCAAATCAGACCTAGCTATATTTTTTCACAAGGTTTCTACCATTGCATCTTCCAGCATTTTTCAGGTGTTTGTCAATCCGGAATTTTGTTTGTCAATCCGGAATTTTGTTTGTCAATCCGGAATCTTGTTTGTTAATCCGGAATTTTGTTTGTCAATCCGGAATTTTGTTTGTCAATCCGGAATTTTGAACTGAACCATTTATTTAATATAAGCTATAGAATATTCTCATTCCACTGTCAATATCTAGATAATTTCTCAAGTAGGACTGTATCCATTGACTTCATCCAAAGAGTTGTGAGTTCAATACCTTCCTACAACAGTGAACAAAAAATTAAAAAAAAACATTTTTTTGGATAATAATGCTTTCCTGATAAAATTCTTATTAAATAACACATAGCTGGGGAAGAGAAAGTGGATTGATGACCTTCTCAAGGGTATTTTTTTTTTAAAATCATATCACCCCAAGCAAGGCGGTAACGCCACTGATGCGCAGGGGGCTACGTAAGGGTAAAAAGAATGGAAAAGAGAAAGCCGGAAACCACATCCTAAACAGGAAACAAGGGATGAGCCTCTTAACCTGTTCAATAGATGTTGGTGGAGTGTGAACCGGGCGATAGTTTAGCCTATCTACTCCAATTGAAAAAAAATAAAATAAAATAATAAAAAAGGAAAAGAGTGAAAAGATTGCACATAAGTGAATATAACGAACTTGACTGGAATTCGAACTCTGCTCTCCGATTTCAATTTTCTACGCTTTATCTATTACACCGCCTGCACATACATAAATAATATTTTCTTTCACCATCTGTTACCGGTTTTATAATTTTGCATCAGCTGTTGTTGATCTTTAAGAAACTTCTAAGAAAATTTACTTTACAAATCAGTCTCGTCAAGAAAGATTTTCACGAATCATATGCATGCATAACCGGATAATTTAATACGAAATCAACTAAATTCATCCTTCACGAGTTGAAAGTTCATCTGGTCTTATAAATATCCAGATCCGGATATTCCGTGACCCATTAGAGATGTAGGGGCACCACCTGTAGTGCAGCTGCTGTAGAAGTGGTGTTACTTTGAGTATGAAAGCCTGGCAGAATCCAACCCTCTCCAGGCTGGTTTGAATTCAGAATTTCCTTCTAGAACGGTTGCAACCTAAGGCTATAGAATCTAGTCTCTCCAGCTAGTTTACCCATAGCTTGGAGCGAAGAGATGGATTCATGCCTTTCCCAGGGGTATTAGCACGTAATTGAATGTAATGAACTCGAATGAAATTCGACCTCGGCTCTCCGATTCCTCAGTCCGAGCCGCAACCCATTACTCTTCTATGCCTCCTAATAAGCACACATAATAATAAGAAAGAAAGAAGAGATGGATTCATACCTTTCCTAAGGGGATTAGCACGTAAGTGAATGTAATGAACACGACTGGAATTCGAACTCGGCTCTCCGATTCCTCAATCTGTACTGCAATCCATTACTCTTCCATGCTTCCTAATAAGCACACATAATAACAAGAAAGAAGAGATGGATTCATCAGTCAGTCAGTTAAGTGCCATACGTGAAACACGCTTGGGCGATCATGTCTCGAAAGAGACATGACTGACTCGGCAGAAGATTATCCCGCAGTAGGTTGCCATTGCTTTCTGCGGTAGACTGGTTGCCAGTCAAGGCTATAGAACCCAATCAGTCCTGTTATTTAACCCATAACTGGGAGGAAGATACGGATTAATACCTTTCCTAAGGGTATTTGCTCGTAAGTGAATGCAAGGAATTCAACTGGAATTCGAACTCGGCTCCCCGAGTTCTCGTTCCGAGCCGATATCCACTGCTCCACAACATTCATACCTTTCCCAATGGGGATTAGCGCGTAAGTAAATGTAATGAACTCGACAGTAATTCGAACTCGGCTCTCCCACTGTTCTGAAAACAAACTGCAGACAGAGATGCCTACCGCCACTGATAACGGAATCCACCTAAATGAGTAAAAAGTTCATGGCTGTCCAGCCAGAATAAATCTGGTACGAACCCCGAGACGTCCGGTCAAGAAGAAATAAGATATCTAATAGCACCTCCACTTATAGTCAGGACGGTGTTTCTTATACAAATGATTTGTTCTTCTTCTTCTATGTGCCCTGTCCCTTTCAGGACGTAGGCGATCATAGCTCTCCACGTCTCCCTATCCCTTGTGGCTCTTAGTATGTTTGCTCCTGTTGCTCCTTGCAACCCCCGTTCCGTCATCCACCTGATCAGACCCTGCAAATATGTTATCTGCTCTCCTTCCTTCTATCTGTCCAGTCAGTATCAGGTTCTCCAGGCTCTCCTTCGTCATTGCATGTCCCAGGAACTTCAGTTGTCTCTTCCTGATGCTCAGCATCAATTTCCTGTTTGTTGCCATTCTTTCTAACAACATTCATACCTTTCCCGTCGTTGCTTGTATATCCGTAGCATCCTTCTGTAGAACCACATTTCGGCCGCTTCCAGTTTTGTCCTCATTTTCGATGATATTGTCCAGCATTCACAGCCGTATTGAAGAACTGACATCACGTAGCAGTCTAGCACTCTTCGTTTCTATTGAGATTTTCCTGTGTGTTTTGAGGCTCAATAAAAGAGGTACCTTTTCATGTCATTGCTCGGTACGAGTCTATGTCAGGATTTCTGCTCAAGCCAGAGTATTACCTTGTGTTACCTGAAATTAGTTTATCATTGCTTGGATTTCCGGTTGCTCGGCCACGTCTGTCCGTTAGGCGGGAAAGTCCTGTTCGTGCTATGCACGTCTTAATCGCGTATTCGGCTATTTTCGTATTTGTTTCCGATACTGCTAATTTTTCCGTCCTTCCTGAGCTGTAAGAGGCCTTTTCACTGCAAATGCCTAAACCAATAAGTAAAAACATCATATCACAATGTATTGATCAGTTAGACAGTTAAGTGACATACGTGATACACGCTTGGGCGATCATGTCTCTTTTGGGATATGACTGACTATACAGAAGATTTTACCGCAGTAGATTGCCATTTATTTCTGCGGTAGAGATGGAGGGAGAAGAGAGAGATTAATACCTAATAGATTCATAGACGGGTATTCGATATGTGCGTCGTGGTGCAGTGGATATCGGCTCGGAACGAGAAATTAGGGAGCTGAGTTCGAATTCCAGTTCAATTCCTTACATTCACCTTCTCAAAAATACCTTTGGGAAAGGTATTAATTCGTCCCTTCCCTCCATTTATGGGTTAAATAGTAGGACAAATTCGGTTTTATAGTCTTGGCTGGCAACCAGGTTAGTGCAGAAAGTAATGGCAACCTACTGCGGGATAATCATCCGACGAGTCACTTTTTTTCGAGACATGATCGCCCAAGCGTGTATCATGTATGGCACTTGACTGATTTGTGCGTAAGAAAATGAAGTGAATTCAGTTAGAATTCAAACTCGTCTTTCTGATTTTATTTTATCAAATTTCTCCTGTTGAACCCGACACTCGTTTAACTTAATATAGTTGAGTGCCTATTTCTTGATACTATGCTTAGCTTTTGAAAAGCAACTTTCGATATTCCAATGCCCGTTCGGATGCCCATGGTGCATTTTCTGTTGTCTGTTAAAGCACTTTGCAGATTTTTAAGTTTTTGTGCTTGCTTCATTTAGGTATCTCCAAGTTGTATCTCGCGTCTTGAGGCATCCCAAATGATGCTACACATGTATTTTTATTAAAAATTAAGACTGCTGAACTGCCATCTAATATCAATTCAACTGTAGGTCAGTGAATATTGGACAATCTCCTCACAGATGGTGAAACATTAGGCAACAGAAATGTGGTTCTACAGAAGGATGATGAGAATGTCAGGGACTGAAATCTGTAGTAACGAAGAATTTTTTAATGAAAAAAGAGCGCTTATAATTAGAATCGAATTCCAGCTGAAATTGTTACATTCACTTACGTGAAAATACTTTTGGGAAAGGTATGAATCCGTCGTTTCTTCCCCAGCTATGGACTAAATAACAGGGCATATTTGGTTCTATAGCCTTGGTTAGCAACCAGTCTACCGCAGAAAGTAATGGCAACCCGCTGCGGGGGAAATCTTCTACTCTTTCAGTTATGTCTATTTTGAGACATGATCGCCCAAGCGTGGATCACGTATGGCACTAAACTGACTGACTGATAATCAAAATCAAGAGAGGACAGTGGAATTTACTGGGACACATAAAAAAAGAAGAACTGGAGAATTTGACACTCACAAGACAGTGAAGAAAAGATGACAGAACATTGGCTAACAAATGATGAAAGCTACAAAGGTTTTAGAGTCATGATCACCTATGTCTTGAAGGGAGACAAAACATTTGAGCCCGTTGCATAAAAACGTTTCTGAAGCTATATATTCGGAACAAAAAGGTGTACCGTTCTTCTTTTTTGAGTAAATTTCTGGCAAAATTCAGATTTTTGTACATGAATTTCTACTACTATATATGTGCTGTTTGAGGCAGCTTCATGATTCCGTCCTCCCAGAACTTGGTATCCTTCTTGATTATGAAATTTGATTTCCTAAGCACCACTTAGATTTGGCTCAAGGCCGAAAGTATAGGATCAAACTCACTACTCAGTTATAATATAATTCTAGCGAAACAAGCTTGTTAACCATTACACCACATCGATGTATCCAAGGAGAAGAGATTCTGTAAGCGTAGCGTAGATGTGACACAAGGTCGAATGTATGGTGTACCGAGTGAGGATCGAACTAACTACTCAGTTATTATAAGGTCTCGCGAGACAAGCTTGTTAACCATTACACCACGTTGAGTTTCCGATCTCGGCCATGAAATTGTTTTTTACAAGTGTTATAGAATTGAAGCTTTTCCAGTTAAGTGGTTTTAACAGCCATATCACGTTGAAACAACGGTTTATTGCTGAAAAAATCGGTACTGTGCCATCGCCCGGTTCACTCTCCTCTCGATATTTTGTCCAGGAATATAGGTTTATTCTTTGTTTTCAGTTTATTCTCAAATCTGCTCCAGTTTTGTGCTGCTAACGTCAACGTCTGAACCTGAAATGTTTTCATTATTTTATTTATTTTATTTCATTATTTTATTTATTTTATTTCATTATTTTATTTATTTTATTTCATTATTTTATTTATTTTTTCACTCATTCACAAATGAATAATAGATAGGTTCACTTATCGTCCCGCTTACACTCCTCCCTAATCTTTTCAAATGGAGTAGATGTTTATCCCAATGTGTCCTGTCTAAGATAGTGTTTCCGGTTTCTTCTAAATCTTCTTCAGTTAATATTTGTAGTTTCCGACGCTGATATTGTCTCGAACAAAACAAGATCCAGATTGAAACTTTAAATGCTAAGCACTGATTGGTTGATTTTTGGGAATTTCGAACCGAACCTTTTATTACAATCACTGGGGTATATCATTCTCATCCCTTGCGTAGTAGTGCCTCTTTTGGTAGTCATGAGTTATCTCCCTCTAGCCCTGTAAGTTACTTGTTCACCACTGCTGTAACCTGGTATTGAACTCACAACTCTTTGGGTCAAGTCACAAGAACTAACCAACGTTTATCCACTGGCCCATGTGGATAAGGGTTTTAACAAAAATCAACCAATCAGTGCTTAATATTTAAAGTTTCAAACTGGATCTTGTTTTGTTCGCTGCATACAAGCACACACAGTAAAACTCTAGCTTCAGTGGTTCTTGAGCCTTGTATTTGGTGTACATTAATGAAAATAAAATAAAAATAACTAATTTTTGTTTCTTTGTAATCAATTTCTAGGCTTCTTTCCAGGCTTCTTGTTAAGTGAGTTGTGTGTTTTTTTTTTGTTAGCAATCGAAGGATTTCAGTTAAAAATAACTGACCTGATACTTGTTCCGAAATAAGATGTTATTGTTATTTATTTATTTTTTGAGTAATTATTTGGTAAGTCAACGATTTATAATTCTGGTAAGAACTATGGTAAAGTCTTCGTTTTGGAAAGATGATTCGGGCAAAGTAAAAAAAACAATATTTTTTGCGATTAAAATTTTGTTGACTTCTATCCCGAAGAAGCACGAAAATCAGAAAAAAACAAAATTGTGTCCTAAAGAAGGAATAATATTTAATGACTACTTGATTGGTACTTGGAATGATGAAAGCATACCGGAATCACCTTGTATATAAATTCTTCGGTTGCAAACTTAAACCTTAGAAAAATTCTCAAAAGGAGCTTTTTTTCATGTCTACGAATACCAATTCCATCATCATTCTTTTTATTGATTTAAAAAAGGGATATCTAGAATTTGAAAATTTGAAACCATAACATGACAATATTTTCTCGAGTAATTGCAACAAAAGTCATACACATACACGTGTGCACACACACACACACACACACACACACACACACACACACACACACACACACATGTATATATTTCTTTCATTTTGATTGGAGTAGATAGATCTATCTATCGCCCGGTTCACACTCCACCCACGTCTATTGAACAGGTTAAGAGGCTCATCCCTTGTTTCCTGTTTAGGATGTGGTTTCCGGCTTTATCTTTTCCAATCTTTTTATTTTGTTTTTTTTTCAATTGGAGTAGATAGATCTATCGCCCGGTTCACACTTCACCCATGTCTATTGAACAGGTTAAGAGGCTCATCCCTTGTTCCCTGTTTAGGATGTGGTTTCCGGCTTTATCTTTTCCAATCTTTTCACTATTACGTAGCCCCCTGCACATCAGTGGCGTTACCGCCTTGCTCGGGGTGATACGATTAAAAAAAAAAATTATTTACTAAAATCAAAACAAAATATCTGATAGGATTATTAGCTGTTTTCTCACTAGTTTATCTCCCACTGAGCGTGAAAGAAGGGAATATATATATATATATATATATATATATATATATATATATATATTACAAGAAAATGAAAGAACAGATATATTAAGAACCTACTGTTTATTGCATTTACTTTAACAAAAAGTGCTTAATATTCTAATTTAGTTATTACAAGGATTTCTAAAAGTATTATATCACTACACAAAAATAATATTTCAGAACAATATTGGTCTCCTTCAGGTGATATTTTAAAAAATAAATAGTGAAAAATGATTTATTTTTTGAAACTATAAAATGAATTCATAATTATTGTTCTGAAACATGAAATTTTTTTAGGGATATCATGCTTTTATAAACCATTGTAATAACAAAATTACAATATATATATATATATATATATATATATAGTAGCGGCCATAATATAAAGAACGGAAACAACAAAGACATAAATATGTTTATTACTTAAAAAGTAATGCATGATTAGCAATGAAATTTTTACCAAATAAAGATTAGGGTGTAATGCATAAATATTCTACAAAGTTACAAAATTTTACATAATAGTTTTTTTAAAATAAAGATTAAATGGAACAAAGGAAATAAGAGGTGAATTCAGATTTCAAAGGTTTTGTTGCACCTCAGCGAATAACATTTTTTTATCAACGAGGAATAAATAACCTCGTCAATCGTTGGTAGAGGTGCATAGATGCACAAGGATCCACTGATTGGTAGAGGTGCATAGATGCACAAGGATCCACTGATTGGTAGAGGTGCATAGATGCACAAGGATCCACTGATTGGTAGAGGTGCATAGATGCACAAGGATCGTATTTTGACTGATTTAAACCTTTTTTCACTTAATTGTTTCTGAAATTGTCTGTAACAATCTAATATATTCTTTACTTATCGACGACATAATAGCCCCGCTATTATCTCTCACTCTCTCTTCTGTGAGCGTGACATGATATATATATATATATATATATATATATATATATAATTTTTAACTAGTTATTGTTCAGAATGAAATTAGACCAGTATACAATTGTATTAAAAAGTGCTCGATGTATATATAATGTAGAGCTTTTAAATATTTTCATTTGAAATCAGTTGATTACGCAACCTTGGTTTCAATCTTTCGGTATCTTCAGCCGTTTTATATCAACTGATTCTTCAACGTTTTGATTTTTTTCAATCTTGTAACAGGGATTTTCAGAACGCACGATTAGAAGTTTAAAATAACTGAAATTTCAATATAAGAGAGTAATTTTTCAAGAATTCTAAACACGTTCATCCGGATTTGTAAAATATATTTCCTGATGTGTTTACATGCGGACATTAACACATCACTCAATAAATCCCGGGCCTGACATATAGATGATGCCACTAATAAAAAAAATCCATATAATTTTTTTGAAGTACTAACCTTCAAATGGCACGTGACAAAATTTGGGCCCAATAGGATTATTAGTTTACAAATTAGATTTACTTAAGTGAAGCAAATTTTCAAAGCAATGGAAAATCTGAATTTTGTGTTTCGATAAAGCACTGCTTTCTCATGGAAGAAAAATACTGTTCAAGCATAGAAATGGCTTGATAAGTGTTATTCTGACTCTGCCCCGTCGTAAACAATGGTTAAGAAGTGGTATCCAGAATTTAAACACGGTCGTACAGACACAAATTATGCTGAACGCTCAGGTCGCCCCAAATCGGCAGTTGTCCCAGTAAACACACACACAAAAAAGCACATCAACCAATTTTAGCAGATAGTAAATTAAAGTTGCGTGAAATAGCAGAGGAGTTGAACATATCGGAAGGCAGTGTATTCACCATTTTGCATGAATGTTTGTCAGTGAGAAAGCTGCATTCAAAGTGGGTGACGCGTTTGCTCACTGTCGATTAAAAACAATAACGTGTTGACGATTCAAAGCGTTGTTTGCAACTGTTTCAACAGAAAAAGAAGTTTTTGCGTAAATATGTGACAATGGATAAAACATGGATACACCACTTCACTCCGGAGTCAAATCGGCAGTCAGCTGCGTGAATAGCAGCAGATGAAAGCTCAACAGGCAAGGTTTTGGTCTCCGTATTTTGGGGTACACAAGGTATTTTGTTAATCTATTACCTTGAAAAAAAAGGAATCATCAATAGCGAATATTATATAGCATTATTGATGCATTTGAAGGAAGAAATCGCCCCCAAACGGCCATAAATGAAGAAGAAAAAGTGGTCTTTCACCAAGACAATGCACTGTATCATAAGTCGATCGCAACGATGGCAAAAGTACATGAACTGCACTTCGAAATGCTTCCGCATCCACCCTCTTCTCCAGATCTGGCCCCCAGCGACTACTGGCTGTTTGCAGACCTCAAAAGAATGCTCCAGGAAAACAGATTTGGATCCAGTGAAGAAACCGAGGCGTATTTTGAGGCCAAAGACAAATTGTTCTAAAAAAAGGTATCGAATTGTTAGAGAAACGTTGGAATCAGTGTATCATCACCGTTGTAAAGTGATTGGTGATATTACAAAGCAGAAGTACAGGATACAAATAGACAAAGAAAAATATACTTGAGGCCTACAGATGTAATATAACAATCTGGCCCCACCCGAGGAAGGGTGATGCAAGCGATGGTGTTTCCCGTCGGTGAAGGGGTCGGCGAACGACAAGACAGGTGTTTGAGAAATACATCCTGTCGGGGCCTGGAGCGGATGTCGTTTGACCTTATTTCCGACAGCGGCGGAAATGACTACGGAGGCAATCAGATCAGGTGTCTCTTAGAATTACGTGGGCGTTGCGTGGGCGAGGCAAAACCGGAAGGAAAGTCCCGGTTCTAGAAGACTATATAAAGACCTCGACACACGGATTCGCCAGCAGAGAACGGCCAGTGGAAGCAGAGAGACACCACAGGCAAGACTACACTCCCGTCGACCCATTCTATGTGCGCTCTCACTCTTCCACTCTCTATTCCACACGGGTTCGTCGTCAGTAATAAAAATATAACCTTATATTTTTATATATGCGTGTTTGTTGTTTGTCGTCGTACGGCGATATATAACACAGAATGAATTTAAAAAAATTGTTGGTATAATCACAAGTCTACATTTACGCGAGAAAATCTTGAAAATTTTACCAAACTGGCTAACCAGATGTGGACATTGAAAGAACAAAAATAGCAAAAACCCTGATATAACACAGAGAATATTTAAAAAAGCCTAATCCTACAATGGTGGTGATGTTTTCAGATTGTACCAAGAAGAAAAGTTAGACATAATATTTTTTCCAGAACAAAAAATTTCGAAATGTAAAATCCAAAATATTATCCGGATTTTAACATATCAGAAATAAATTTAAGGATCATACAAACCCGGATGAAAATGTTTACAATTCTTGAAAAGCTCGTTACTTATTTTGAAATTTGAGTTATATTAAACTTCCAGTGGTGCGTTCTGAGGATCCCTGTTGTACGTTTGAAATAAATAAAAACGTTGGAGAATCAATTGATATAAAAAGCCTTAAGATACCGTCAGGTTGAAACCAACGTTGTGGAATCAACTGACTTCCAATTGAATATATATATATATATATATATATATATATATATATATATATATATATATATAGATATAGATATATTACCCCGACAGTAGTATCCCGAGTAATTTAAAAACTCGACCCCCATAATGCGAGTGGAGACGATGGAATCCCGGTGATAGTCCTTAAGAGGTGTGCTCCTGAACTTTCCCCTGTCCTCTCTAAACTGTTTAACTACTGTCTTTCTGCTTCCTGCTTTCCTGCATGCTAGAAGTTCTTTTCAGTCGTTCCTGTATTTAAGAATTGTGGTGAACCCTCGGACCCATCCGACTATCGTCCTATCAGTCTTCTACCGATATTCGGGAAAGTATTCGAGGCCATAATCAATGCTGAAATAGTTCATCATCTCACCGCCCACAAACTCTTCTCTGACAGGCAATATGGCTTCCGCTTTGCCATGTCCACGGCCGACTTGCTAACAACTGTAACAGAGTACATGCTTCAGGCCCTTGATGAATCTGACGAGGCTCGCGCGGTTGCTCTGGACATCTCCAAGGCTTTCGACAGGGTTTGGCACTCTGGCCTCCTATGCAAGCTACGGGGTTACGGTATTACCGGCCGTCTGCTTGATCTAATCCAATCTTTTTTAAATAACCGCAAAATGAAGGTCATTTTGAATGGGCATACCTCTTCATCCTACAGCACGAATGCTGGTGTCCCACATGGCTCTATTCTGGGCCCGACGCTCTTCCTTATTTTCATCAACGACCTCCCAGATGAGATCAGTTCCCAAGTAGGCATCTACGCAGACGACACCACAATATACTCCCGCACCAGTAAGAAACCTCTCGTATCGGACAGACATAATCTCGCTGCTGACCTTGAACGTGATCTACACTCTGTGGTGAATTGGTGCAAGAAGTGGCTTGTCAACTTCAATGCGTCTAAGACCAAGCTGTTGTCTGTCAACCATCACAGGCAACCTCTCCTGCCTCCCATAAGCATGGACCAAGAGATTCTCCCTGAGAGCAACACACTACGCCTCCTCTGACTTACCCTGTCCTCAGACCTCAAATGGAACCACTATATTGAATCCATAGCTAAATCTACTGATAAGAAGGTTGGGTCACTATGTCGATCCAGGATGTTTTTTCCACCTGAATCCATCCTGCATATATACAAGTCAACCATCCGTCCGTGCATGGACGTCAAATGACGTTAAGATTTGAGAAATTTACGTCACAAAAAGTTTTCAGAAGTAAATCATGTCTAATTTTAGATTTTAACTTTTAGATAGAGTTGTAAGTGAAGAAATGGAAAATTTGGTTTCGTCTAGCTTTACATAGGAAGATGTGAAATCTCTCTTAGGGATTTCATGTTGAAATGTTTATTATATATATAAATACGTGTTCTCTCTTTTTCCAATGCCTTTGTTCGTAGAAAATAAATAAAACAAACAAAAAAGTAATTTACGTTTTTCAACCTTTAACATTTATACATCTTTTTTAACACCTACGTTTTTACTTTCATTTTTCATTTTTAGGTTTCGGTATAAACAAAATTAAATTAAATATTTAATAAATAAAAAAGTGACACCAAAGATTTATTAGCTTATAATGACCAAAAGAAACGCTTGTACCAAAAACATAGATTTAAATTTAGAAACGGCCACTTCATAATACGCGCCAGATGATTGCGTAGTGCATGAAACTCCGAGTAGTGCTTTAAACGCAGGATAATATGTATGTATATCTATCTATCTATCTATCTATCTATCTATCTATCTATCTATCTATCTATCTATCTATCTATCTCAGTATTTTCATAATCTATCTATCTATCTATCTATCTATCTATCTATCTATCTATCTATCTAGAGATCTATCTAGAGATCTATCTAGAGATCTATCTATCTATCTAGAGATCTATCTAGGTCTGTTCATTATCTATCTATCTATCTATCTATCTATCTATCTATCTATCTATCTATCTATCTATCTAGATATAGAAAAGAAAATAATAAACGAAAACTCAAAATCCTAGAAGATATCTACATCAACAGATTAAACCTAGCTTAAATAAGATAAATTTCGATATCTCTACTAACATACTCCAATGCCTTTAATCGACGGGAGAGGCCATCGCTTACCCGTTCTACCTATAGCAGTAGTAGCTCGCAGACCAATCCCCTCATGCCACTATACCCTCATGTGACCAAGAACCATACCACCACCATCTTGTCACCGTCTTCGGCCATCCGCCACGTTAAAAATTTGTTTAATTCTACTTTGTCAATAACTTTGACTTTAATTCTACTTTGTCAATGAACTTTGTTCATTCTTTTATAATGGCTTATGTAAGCCGAAAGCTCAGACCTGACAAAAAAATCAACAATTACTGCGATTTCTTGTCGTCATTAACGATAACACTATCAAGCTTATCAGACTATACGAAAGGATCCCGCATAAAATAAATAGACAAAACTTGTCTATATTATTCAACGAAACCTGTATTAATGAAAAAATGCTGCCAAAATACACATACAATCTATCTATCTATCTATCTATCTATCTATCTATCTATCTTATATATATATATGTGTGTGTGTGTGTGTGTGTGTGTGGTAATGTTTAGCGCCAAAGTAATGTTTTTTCAGCAGTTTTACTAATAAAAGGTATTTTAGAAAGAACATTAATCGCATTAACGTTTTATCTCTATATCGATATCAGACATTTTGTTTGTCAAAATATCTTTTTACCAGTAAACCGCTGAAAAAAATATTAGCACGAAGCATCATTTTTATACGTAGCAAATAAGTGTTAAACATTTAGTTCTCTAACATGGATTTTTATTAATCTGACAAATTCTTTAAGCGTAATTTTATTGGGTACTCGTATGGAAGTAAACACCCTGCTTATTAAACAGTATATCTATTTTCATCGACCAGAAATCGATAAATTTTATTAAAGAAAGATTTGCGTCTACGGCATGATTCGAACTTGCGGCCCCTCGAACAACCTCCCTATTCACCGGCTCATGCCCCGTGTGACTTCTTTTACCCAAGCGCAAGGGATCATCAAGTGGACCCGTCTTGAAGGCGTAGAGGTCATCAAGAGGACCGTAACGACGGAGCGGAGACGCACACAAGATGAATCCTTCCAGCCGTGCAAAGAAGCGTGGTAAAGAAGGATGGAAAACTTCATTAGACTCGAGGCGGTTATTTGAAGGGGAAACTGCTGCTGTTTGGAATTGAAATAAACTTTTCGTAATATCAGTCCCGTTACTTTTCAGACAGATTTCGTACATCTTGCTCCTCTGATTTCCACTCAAATTGTCTGACCCTCGATATTATAAAAGTTACCCACTTCATTCATTTTGCAATTTGCTCAAGATCTCAAAAAGCAAAAGAGTAAATGTAGTTGATGATGATGCCTTGTCCGCAATTAAACGTACTACTAAATTGGCGGATAAGTCTCATCATTTTACATTTAAAATTGCTGATGTAACGTCAACTAATTCCTATGCTAACAGTTTCTTCTCACGCTTGTGGAACTCTCTTCTGGCTTCTTGCTTTTCACTCAACTTTGATCTTCAAAAATTTAAATGCAATGTCAATTGTTATCCTCTGTCTTCTTAATTCCTCTTCTTTTATTGTTCTCTTTCCTTAATTATGTTTTCTTCTTCTCATATTATTATAAGTCCTATGCTAACAGTTTCTTCTCTCGCTTGTGGAACTCTCTTCCGGTTTCTTGCTTTCCACTCAACTTTGATCTTCAAAAATTTATGTGCAATGTCAATTGTTATCCTCTGTCTTCTTAATTCCTGTTCTTTTATTGTTCTCTCTCCTTAATTATGTTTTCTTCTTCTCATATTATTATAAGTCCTATGCTAACAGTTTCTTCTCTCACTTGTGGAACTCTCTTCCGGCTTCTTGCTTTCCACTCAACTTTGATCTTCAAAAATTTAAATACAATGTCAATCGTTATCCTCTGTCTTCTTAATTCCTGTTCTTTTATTGTTCTCTCTCCTTAATTATGTTTTCTTCTTCTCATATTATTATAAGTCCTATGCTAACAGTTTCTTCTCTCACTTGTGGAACTCTCTTCCGGCTTCTTGCTTTCCACTCAACTTTGATCTCCAAAAATTTAAATGCAATGTCAATCGTTATCCTCTGTCTTCTTAATTCCTGTTCTTTTATTGTTCTCTTTCCTTAATTATGTTTTCTTCTTCTCATATTATTATAAGTCCTATGCTAAAAGTTTCTTCTCTCACTTGTGGAACTCTCTTCCGGCTTCTTGCTTTCCACTCAACTTTGATCTTCAAAAATTTAAATACAATGTCAATTGTTATCCTCTCTTTTCTTAATTCCTGTTCTTTTATTGTTCTCTCTCCTTAATTATGTTTTCTTCTGATATTATTATTTTTCTTCTCTCTCTTGTGAAACTCTCTTCTGGCCTTTTGCTTTTCGACCCACTATCATGTAGCATTTAAACCGCGATAGTTTACGTCACCTTACGATGACTTGATTTTCTAAGCGCCGTTTAGGTGTTGCACAAGGCCAATGTTGCACAAGGTTACCTAGTGAGTATAGAACTCACTACTTAGTTGTAATGGGTTCCAGCGAGACAAGCTTGCTAACCATTACACCACGTTGAGGTGCCCACGTCTCCTTACCTTACGATTGGATCCTTAGCCGGGGTTTACATTAACGCACCAGATGTTACAACACCCGTGATATGGATCTGGGTACAATGGTGCTACTTACTATTGCCTTCACGTACTGCCCTATGATTATGGCACGTCATTGTAAATTAGAAATTTATGCCATGATTAGAAATCAACATTCTTATCTCTTATGGATATAAATGTCGGGTTAAAATTAATTATTCTAACACTCAGCATTGAACTTCCCAGCTGCTATTTTGCAACTCTAATCATCCACCTGAATTGTATGTTGATGAAGAAAGCGTCTTCACCAAAGTGAATCCTATGCAAATAGAATTGAGCGAAAAGGCTCCAAAGTCATGCCGAATTGTCTGCACCCGAAAGAATTGGACAATTACATACCGCGCGAGCAGGCCTCGTAAATTCAAATGAATCCACTAATCAGAGTGACGGTAAAGTTAGTTTGCGACGCGGAGCTTCGTTTCTGGGCAACTCGTTATGCTTTCTTGTTAACAGGCAGAAGGTGGCAGGAGGTGTTTACAAGAACGTTTCAAATGAAATCATCTATCACAGAAAACGATGCTACCGTTTAGGTTCCTACATCTAAGCGAAAATATTCCTACTGTCTCTTTATCTGAGTTTCTCTTTTGCAACAATTTCTATGTCTTTGTCTTTCTTACCGTTCTCTCTTTTATCGTTCTCTGTCTCTTACTATCCCCGCTCTCCTCTTTCTTGTGTGTAGCACCTCGATGTAGTGTAAAGGTTAGCAAGTTTGTCTTGCTAGAAAAATTACGACTATGTAATGAGTTAGATCCTCCATAGGTGTCCTATACAGTTGGCCTTGTGTCACATCTACGTTAAGCTTAGAAAATCATTTAGGGTACCACGACGTGGTGTAATAGTTAGCAAGTTTGTCTCGCTATAACAAATGCGACTGGGTAGTGAGTTCGATTCTCACTGGATGTCCTATACTTTCGGCCTTGTACCACATCTAAGCTACGCTTAGAAAATCCCTTCTTTTTAGGCACCTCGTGGTATAGTGTTTGCAAGCTTGTCTCACTAGAGTCTGTTACAGTTCAGTAGTGAGTTCAATCCTCACTGGGTACACCATATTTTCGGCTTTCTATGCTTAGAAAATCAGACACTGTGATGTGGTGTAATGGTTAACAAGCTTATCTCGCTAGGACCATTACAAGTGAGTAATGATTACGACCCTCACAAGCTTCTGCCACCTTCTTTTGCAACATGTAAGCTGTATTTAGAAAATCGTTATAGGGAACCTCGGCGTGACGTATTGGTTAACGAGTTTGTCTCAATAGAACCTAAAGCAACTAAATAGTGAATTCGATCCTCAGTGGGTACCTTATACTTTAGGCAAGTTTCCACATCTAAGCGGTGATTAGAAATTCACCTATGTGTGTGTGTTTTACTCTCTTTCTCCTTCTTTGAGTTTCTGTGTCTCTCTTCTCTCTTTCTTTGGTTTCTCCTTTTTTTCTCGATAGAGAGATAAACATCTGAAATTACATGGTTGTCACTGCTAAAAATACATTTACACGTTTCCTTTACGCTTATTAAATTGGAACGAACTAATTTATTTCTCCGCCATGAAATATCATAACACCTGATTAATATTTATATATAGGTGTTTACCTGCGCATCTATCTAAATCGAAACTTATTTATAAATGGAACTTTGTCTGTGTGTGTGTGTCTGTGTGTGTGTGTGTCTCTGTGTGTGTGTATCCGTTACCTATAGACTCCCAAATGGCTGAACCGATTTTCTTTAAAATTTACACAATTGTACTATAAGCGTCTGCGAGTGTTCTTAGCTAGGTTTTGTGTCGAGGTACCCCCGATAAATATCGAAAATCGATAATCGAAAAAATTGAGTTATAGAAGGAGTGGTTTGATTTTCATAAAATTTGATACACTCACAGACAAAGACATAAGAAACGATATTCAGAAGTTTCAAGATTGCAGTTCTTACAATAGTGCAGAAAATTTGATATCGTTACCAGGAAACCAAAATTTGACTTACATCCATTCATTTTTCTTTCAGTCTAGGGTTTCGCTTTAACTGGAAACAACTATTGCTTTTTAGTCTTTCGTGCCAACGTCCAAAGAGTCTGAGCTCCAGGACCATGGATTAGTTTTAAAGCTTTCATTACACCCGAGCAACGCCGGGCTATCCTGCTAGTATACATATATATATATATATTTACATCCATATATATTTCGAGTCATGAATCTGTGTTTCTGTTTTTTCCCGTTTTCTTATGTCTGGCCGACAAATTTAAATAATTGTTTTTAAACCTCCCATTTATTTATTTATTTATTTTTTTTTTAACTTTCTGTGTATGAATATGTTTTTGGGCTTCTTCCAGTATAGAAACTTTGTACCATATTTGAATTGATAAATTTTTGTTTTCGATCGTTGATGATGAAGCGACAATTTTCTCGCTGAAATGGCCATTCAACGAAATGAAATTTCGGATTTTTTTTTTGCATACTATATAAATTTGGCTCTATAAATAGATACTACTATTTACATCGAGTCCTCTACATTTATCAATTTAAATATTAATAAAACTAATATTAATAGGATCGGGTTTTTAGGATTTTACCTTTTGGTCATCCATTTTGGATTTTAAAAAATGTATATATATGAAATTATTTGTTTGAACATTATTTTTGATCGATACTCGTATTTAAGTAGATATTCTGTTTATAATCAAACATTATTATATATTTATTTCTATCGGCCTGATTATTATATATATATATATATATATATATATATTGTGACGTAAATTAATAAATATACATATGAGGGTGCTCATAGGTGTAGTATTATTATTTAGATTTTAAGAAAACAGTGCTCTATATAAAGTATATATATATATATATATATATATATATATATATATATATATATATATATATGCATATTATCCTAGGTCTTTGGCATGACTAGGAGTTTCATGCGTTATGCAATCATCAGGTGCATATTTCAAACTTTATGAAATGATGTTTGCAAAACTCAGAGTCGGCCCAATAGACATTGGATAATATGTATATTTATTAATACACACACACACACACACACACACACACATATATATATATATATATATATTAAAATATATTTAAACATGTATATATTTAAATGCATATATATGTTTAAATATATATACCTAGTTCGAATTTCACTTTAATTTGTTGCATTCACTCTCACGCAGATGCCCTTGGGAAAAGTATTAATCTCTCTCTGATCTCTCCAGATATGGGTAAAATAATATGATAGCCTGGGTTCTGTAGTCTTCGTTGGCATCCAGTCTACCGCAGAAAGTAATGGCAACCTTCTGCGGAAATATCTTCTGCCCAGTCAGTAATGTCTCGAACGAGACATGATCGCTGAAGCGTGTATAACGTATGACTGAGTGATATTCATGTAACAAGATTGTGTAAATGGTTGGTAGAACAGGGATTAGGAAAAACAGCAAAAAGACACACTAAACGCGTTAAAGAGCAGGAAAGTGAAATTCAAAGAGAGCCACGTTTGCAAGGAAGGCATCTCTGTGTTAAATAGTAGGGTAGACTGAGCTCTCCCAACCGTGTTGTAGCCAGTCTATGAAGAAGCTCATTTTAAATACAAACCATTGAGGTGGTAGCAGAGAATTATTCAATTATCAATAAGTCATGCTGATTTGTGCAAATTAAAGAAAAGGAAGTTGTGAAGCGCCATGAACGTCTATATCCTGGAGGAGCCTGATATTAAAAAAAATATTGCCTATAAGAAAATCTTTAATAACCACGCGTTCTCTTTCAGGACTCAACTAATCCCTCCCCCGCACTAACTTTTTAGAGCCTCAATACCAAATGAATTTTATTATCATAATAATCTCAGCAACTCGGGAGAATTCAAATCGAGACATATACTTGGCTTCTGACATATTGTAAAAGCGCTGCGTTTACTTAAAAAATAAAAAAAAACACTTATCCTTTTATTTTGTACAACTTGAAGTACGTGTGGGCATGAAGTATGTATCTTTGTTTAATTTTGCAGCAAGTTTTTCCTTTTTAGATTTTCAGGTTAAATATTGTTTCCTGTCCATTAAAAACAAATAGAAAACAAACGCAGAAACTTAAAGAAACTAGATCGAATATCTTTGCAAAGCAACACTCAAGATATACAGAATCGTTATGTGAAGAGAACTTTTATACGTACGTATACACAAGTTTTCCTCTTAAAACACTGTGACTTTAAAACATGCGAATCTCGGTTTGTTTTAATTGGTATCGTATAATTTAAAAATTAGCCAGGTAAAAAATGATACTGTATTTTCCGGTTTATAAGACGCACATTTTTCCTGAAGAAAACGTATGCGTCTTCCAAGACGAATGTATCAATTACCGCCATGGTTACCACCATGGCATGGATGGTAAAGAGACAATTTATTGTACATGACTGACACTACTGATGACACTGCAAATGATAGTTTAGAGCTTTTTCATGAAACCAGCAGTGACGAGTTTTTTTATGATTTGAGGATGAATAAAATTTATTTGGTTGTTTTATATTTTGATATGCATTTTCTTTTAATCGTTTCACCCCGAGCAAGATTTCTGAGATTAGTTCACTTTCAATAGATTTTCTTCTTAATAAAATATCTTTTTTTAAGGATAGTGTCATTTTTAGTGGTTGAGCCCGCCTAGCATGACGTCGCAGATCCTCTTCATATATATATATATATATATATATATATATATATATAATTGGTGTTGTATATTCATATGATAAAGTGCTCAATATCAGTGGTAGAGTGCATGTAAATATAAAAGTGAACATTGAAGTTGACATTCAGAGGTGTCAGACGGTTTTATGTTCGGCGTAATCATCAGGTCCCGTGTGTTGGGCTTTTCCCCGGCTATCTATACAAAGCCACGATCGAGGAAATCTATCAGCCGTTCAAATAAAAAAAATCAAATCGGCAGCCAAATAAAGACGAATATGAAGAAACTGATTGACGTTGTATAATTTTCTTTAATCAATTCATTCCGAGCAAGGCGATAATTCCACTAAGATGCAAGGAAGTGAAAAAGAATGGAACCGGAAACACAAGGCAGGAAACACGTGATTCAATGGGCAGCTCGACGTGGTCTAATGGTTAGCAAGCTTATCTCGATAGACCCTATTACAACTGCGCAGTGAGTTCGATCCTCACTGGGAACCCTATACTTTCGGCCTTGTGCCACATCCAAGCAGTACTTAGAAAATCAACTTTTTAGGCATCTCGACGTGGTGTAATGGTTAATAAGCTTGCATCGCTATTGCAACTGTTTTCATATTTGCGAATTACAGAATCTTTGGAAACGCTCTTTATGACAAAAATACTTTCCTCGAAAATATGTGAACTCGATCGAAAGTGACAAGATTAATATCTCCGTTGTGTCCACATTCACTTTCTCTTAATTTTTTTCGTTTTCACAGCACCCTTGCCTCTGCTTGCACACACTGTCAGACTAAACATTTATCTTTCTTTGGCAACGGTCGAGCTTTTCGTTGTTATAGAACCCGAAAATAAATTCAACGTTATGTAAATATGAGAGGTTAGAGTTTAAATCCGTGAATTACTTGAAATAAACAAATTTCTTGTTTTCAATGGAAGAGTTAGGCTATTATGTAAAAGTTGTTTTTCCGAGAGTAGCCTAAAATAAAGAGAAAAGGCAAAAGAAAGACGAGAGAAAGAGAGAAGGAAAAAATGAGACAAGGCAAAAGAGAGGCGAGGAAAATAGATGAGAAGGGAGGCAAGAGAAATAGATAAGTATGAAGAAAGGCTGAAGAAAGCGATAAGGCAAAAGGGAGGCGAGAGAAAAAGATAAGGCAAAAGGGAGGCGAGAGAAAAAGATAAGGCAAAAGGGAGGCGAGAGAAAAAGATAAGGCAAAAGGGAGGCGAGAGAAAGTCATAAGGAAAAAGGAAAGCGGAAGAAAGAGATAAGAAAAGAGGAGAGGTGGAAGAAAGAGATGAAGTAAAAAAAAGCTGAGAGAAAGAGATAAAACAGACGAACAGAAGAAAATGATGAAAAAGAGGACCGAAAGAAAAAGAAAAGGCAAAAGAGAACCGAAAGAAATCTTAAGAAAAAAGAGAAGGAAAGAGATAAAGAAAGAGAGGAGATGGATAAGAGATAAAGCAAAAATGAGGCGAGAGAAAGTGATAAGGAAAAAACAAGGTGAGTGGAAGAGATAAGGCAAGGGAACGAAGAAAATGATGAGGTAAAAAAGAACTGAGGGAAATAGATAAAGCAAAGGCGAGAGAAGAAGAGAAGGAAGGAAGGAAGGAAGGAAGGAAGGAAGGAAGGAAGGAAGGAAGGAAGGAAGGCGAAAGAAAGAGATAAGGCAAAAGAGATGCAGAACAAAGGTAAGACAATGAAGTAATTGATAATAAAAGAAACAAAACAGAAGAAAGAGATAAGGCAAAAGAGATGAGGAAGAAAGGTAAGACAAGGAAATAATTGATAAGAAAAGAAACAAAGCAGAAGAAAGAGATAAGGCAAAAGAAATGAGGAAGAAAGTTAAGACAAGGAAATAATTGATAAGAAAAGAAACAAAGCAGAAGAAAGAGATAAGGCAAAAGAAATGAGGAAGAAAGGTAAGACAAGGAAATAATTGATAAGAAAAGAAACAAAGCAGAAGAAAGAGATAAGGCAAAAGAAATGAGGAAGAAAGGTAAGACAAGGAAATAATTGATAAGAAAAGAAACAAAGCAGAAGAAAGAGATAAGGCAAAAGAAATGAGGAAGAAAGGTAAGACAAGGAAATAATTGATAAGAAAAGAAACAAAGCAGAAGAAAGAGATAAGGCAAAAGAAATGAGGAAGAAAGGTAAGACAAGGAAATAATTGATAAGAAAAGAAACAAGACAGAAGAAAGAGATAAGGCAAAAGAGATGAGGAAGAAAGGTAAGACAAGGAAGTAATTGATAAGAACAGAATCAAGACAGAAGAAAGAAATAAGGCAAAAGAGATGAGGAAGAAAGATAAGACAAGGAAGTAATTGATAAGAAAAGAAACAAAGCAGAAGAAAGAGATAAGGCAAAAGAGATGCAGAAGAAAGGTAAGACAATGAAGTAATTGATAAGAAAAGAAACAAAGCAGAAGAAAAAGATAAGGCAAAAGGAAATCAAAAAGAAAGAGAGAGAATATATAGGACGGATATAAAACAGATAGACGGTGGAAGAAAGATAAGGCAAAAGTAAAGCAAACGATAAGGTAAAAGCTAGACAAAAAAAGATAAAGCAAAGTAGAAAGAGCTAAAGTATTTTATTGACTAGTTGAGAAAAACAAAATCATTAAAGAACTGCCAGTCAATTAAGTTCCATACACGATACATACTTGGACGATCATGACTCGAAAAAACATGACTGACTGTTCAGAAGATTTTCCCTCAGTAGGTTGCCATTACGTTCTGCGGTAGACTGATTGCCAACCTAGGTTATAGAACCAAATCTGTTCCTGCTACTTAACCAATTGCTGGAGGAAACAGAGACGGATTAATACAATTCCCAAGCGCATTTGTGCATAAGTGAATAAAACGAATTCAGCCGGAATTCGAACTCGTTTCTCATATTTATTGTGCGAGCAGATATCCACTGCACCAGAACGCACACCCGCAAAGAACTGAACGAGGACCTAAAGATTTTTGATCAGACATAATTTCATGCCTTATTTTTTGTTTTTGGCTCTAAATAAATGTTGTGGAATTTCCCCCTTTTGTATATGATAATGAACTCGACTGAGTGTACATATAATCTAAACTTATTTATAAATGGAATGTTGTCTGTGTGTGTGTGTCTGTGTGTGTGTGTGTCCGTTACCTATAGACTAAGAAAAGGCTGAACCGATTTCCTTGAAAATTTACAGTTGTACTATAAGCGTCTGCGAGTGTTCTTAGCTAGATTTTGTGTCGAGGTACACCCGATAAATATCGAAAATCGATAATCGAAAAAATCGGGTTATAGAAGGAGTGGTCCGATTTTAATCAAATTTGATACACTCATAGACAAAGACATAAGAAGCGATATTCAGAAGTTTCAAGGTTGCAATTCTTACAATAGTACAGAAAATCGATAATATCTATATATATATATATATATATATAAGGCAAGATGTTTGTGTGCGTGTGTGTCTGGTTATCTGCCTGTATGTTTGTATTTCTTTCAGCCCTTTTATTTTAGTTTTTGATTCGGGTTTAGCTCTAAGTAGGGATAAGTGTAGTAAGTGAAGTTCTTAGTCTCAGCCATGATACTATTTTTTTTATCATATCACCCCGAGCAAGGCGGTAATGCCACTGATGTGCAGGGGGCTACGTAAGAGTGAAAAGATTGGAAAAGAGAAAGCCGGAAACCACATCCTAAACAGGGAACAAGTGATGAGCCTCTACACCTATTCAATAGACGTGGGTGGAGTGTGAACCGGGCGATAGATTTCTCAGAGGACTTATTTAGCCTTCAAAATTTAGTTTATGACGAAAAAGACTTATTTGATATTGATAGAAATATCAAAATTCGACTTACATCCATTCATTTTTCTTTCAGTCTACTAGTTTCCAGTGGTATTCTCTATCTATTATTTCAACTTCATCCCATAGGGATTTCAATGCTTGGCCGGCTTAGGAGATTTTTGTAGCCTAGCATATGTGCTGATTCCTTAAGTTTACGTAGTTTCCAGTGGCATTCTCTATCTATTATTTCAACTTCATCCCATAGGGATTTCTATGCCTGGTCGGCTTAGGAGATTTTTCTAGCCTAGCATATGTGGTGATTCCTTAAGTTTACGTAGTCTTGAATGGTGTTCTCTATCTATTATTTCAATTTAATTCCATAGGGAGCCGTGATCTCCTTTCTCACTCCATATGTGGTCAGCTATGCTTGATTTTTCTATCTCCCCTGATGTTATAGTCTTGCAATGTTCTTCAGCCTTACCTTAAAGGGGCAACCCGTTTCTCCTTTATATTTCTTTCCAAAGGCACATGGAATGGTGTACACACAGTTCTTAGTCTCAAGAGAAGTATCTGCAGAGTGTAGAACTACGTTTGAAGGTCGTCCTGATGTTATGCGGACTACAGGTCCTTTGTATTTTCTCCGATAACCCTTTCACATAGGATAGAAAGACCGAGGCTGTTTTCTGAGGGTTGTTATTCTCACGCACCCTCCCTTCACAGTGGGTGTCCCCTTCATATCTTTTAATCTACTTCGTTTCCGTACTTAGCGGACCTTGACTGCATCAGATTCTTTCCTGAATGATTTTTCCAGCTCCTTTTCCGGTCTTCTTCATCAGTGATTCTGCTGAGGAATGCCTCGAACCTCTGGAAGATATCGGAATATAATTTTTGTTTCATCCATCGGTTGTACTGGATACGTTCTCGAACCAGGATATGTCCCGCTTTTTTCTGCCACCAGACGGGCTCTCCTTGAATTGATGGAAAATCTCGGTGCCAAGCCTGCAAGGATGAGTCGTAGTTCCCTGCATCAGTGTAGGAATGTCAGGTGGTTTGATATTCGTGGCACCGTTAAGTAAGACTTTTCTATTCGCTTCCATATTTTTGGTGTATCAGGTGCGTACAGATCCTTCAGTATTTGTCTATATTCCTGAGATGAGGTAGTATTTACACGGTTTACATTATGCGAACTTTTGTTCTCATCTTCGTAGCCATTTTTTACGACGTTTCGGCCGTTGTACGCTCCGGCCTTCTTTAGGTGCTAGAAATTTCGAACCGAACCCTTTATTAAGATTACTGGGGTATATCATTCCCATTCCTTATGCGAAACATTAATTTAATTTAATATTTAATTTAAAGCATTTATCCTTTTAAAGTCAATGAACATTACTATTTTTTTAATTTTAAACATTAATCATGTAGCAAATCAATAAATATTGAGTTTATTTTCATTTAAAGAGCGAGTTGATTTTTCGGCACTCTCAACACTAATAAACTGCAAAAATCGGAAAGGTGTTAACATGCAAATGTAACGTTCTGACTTCAACACAAGAAAGAAAAAATATGGCGGATGAAATGGAGACGCGATCTAAGAAGAAATTCCAGTATACACCTGTACGATTTGTTTATAAATTTCCGTAGGGATGTTTTACTACTCATTTCTATACGGATTGGAACCAACACCAACAGAGAAAGATATGGAAAACCATGATCTTCCATAATCTAAATTGACACGGCATATAAAATAAGTCATCTAATTACTTACAGGATGAACCATAACCATAACGATAACCATAACGATAACCATAACGATAACGATAACCATAACCATAACCATAACGCTAACTATAACCATAACCATAACCATAACAATAACCATAACCATAACCATAACGATAACCATAAACATAACCATAACGATAACCATAACCATAATGATAACCATAACCATAACCATAACCATGACGATAACCATAACCATAACCATAATGATAACCATAACGATAACCATAACGATAACCATAACCATAGCCATAACCATAACGATAACCATAACCATAACCATAACGATAACCATAACCATAAACATAACGATAACCATAACCATAACCATAATCATAACCATAATGATAACCATAACCATAACCATAACGATAACCATAACCATAACCATAATGATAACCATAACCATAACGATAACCACAACCATAACCATAACCATAACCATAACCATAACGATAACCATAACCATATGATAACCATAACCATAACCATAACGATAACCATAACGATAACCATAACGATAACCATAACCATAAACATAATGATAACCATAACCATAACCATAATCATAACGATAACCATAAACGATAACCATAATGATAACCATAACCATAACCATAACGATAACCATAACCATAACCATAACGATAACCATAACCATAACGATAACCACAACCATAACGATAACCATAACGATAACCATAACCATAACCATAACGATAACCATAAACATAACCATAACGATAACCACAACCATAACCATAACGATAACCATAACGATAACCATAACCATATGATAACCATAACCATAACCATAACCATAATGATAAGCATAACCATAACGATAACCATAACCATAACCATAACGATAACCATAACCATAACGATAACCATAACAATAACCATAACGATAACCATAACCATAACCATAACGATAACCATAACCATAACCATAACCGTAACCATAACCATAACCATAACGATAACCATAACCATAACGATAACCACAACCATAACCATAACGATAAACATAACCATAACGATAACCATAAACATAACCATAACGATAACCATAACCATAACGATAACCATAACCATAACGATAACCATAACCATAATCATAACGATAACCATAACCATAACCATAACCATAACCATAATGATAACCATAACCATAACGATAACCATAACCATAACCATAATGATAACCATAACCATAACCATAACGATAAACATAACCATAACGATAACCATAAGCATAACCATAACGATAACCATAACCATAACCATAACGATAAACATAACCATAACGATAACCATGACCATAACCATAACCATAATGATAACCATAACCATAACCATAACGATAACAATAACCATAAATCCAAACATAACCATAACGATAACCATAACCATAACCATAACGATAACCATATGATAACCATAACCATAACCATAACGATAACCATAACCATAACCATAACGATAACCATAACGATAACCATAACCATAACCATAACGATAACCATAACCATAACCATAACGATAACCATAACCATAACGATAATCATAACCATAACCATAACCATAAGGATAACCATAACCATAACCAATTGTGAATAAAGAAATAAATCAGATGTTAATTAGGTCGTCTTTTTATTGTTATTTTGCAATAAATCTTTTAAAAAAGTCTGAACGGGGAAAATAAGAAGTGTCGCTATAGGGAGATGGTTAATGTTTATTGATTCGGCCTTGTGTCATACATAACCGAACTTCCTACAGCTTACAAGTTTTATCCAAAATTATCTGAAGGTTTTCATCAGAAAGTTTGTTGCAGGTTGGAATGTGTGAATTAGTGTAGAATAGTGAAAGATTAAAAATATACATTTATCAAGTTAAAACAGAAATTTATTTAAAAAAGTTAATAACAAGAATAGGTGGTAATTTATGTACAACGAGAAACAGGTAATGACTTAAGGGTTGCAGAAATGTTCGGAGTAGTAATTTGTCAGAAAGAGTTTATGCGTGCGTATGTATGCATATATGTATATATGTATGAGCGTTTGTTTGGTAGGAATGTCTTTGAATGGTGAAGAAGAAGTAAAAGAAATCAGCACACGAGAAAGAAGGAAAAAGAGAACGATGATTGACGCGACCTTACGTCCGGGTCGTGGTTGAAGTTTCTCACGTTACATTGTCGTTGTGTTTTTCTCTCGCTGCTCACATCTCACTGACTGACGCTTATCGAAGTCATTCATATATCCTTTAGTTTTCGCCCTGGATCGCGAAGTCATTTTTAGTCTTGCAAATCGCTCCCATTGGTCAGAAAACCAATTTAACATCTACTCGCGAAATCCGGTTTCGACTTTTTCTGTAAGCACGAGGTCAATCCTTTTTCTATGCAACAAAACCAAGAATTTACACGTCATTGTGAATTTTTGTAAAAGTGACGAAGAAAGTTGATTTTAATTCTTAATTTCCTATCCTCTACATAAGAAAGAAACGCTTTGTGTAAAAAAAAACAACAACAAAAAAACAAAACAAAACAAAAAAACAAACAAACAAACAAACAAACAAACAAACAAACAAACAAAGTTGGTAAATCTATATTTCTGAGATGAGGTATTGTAACTATTTACACTATTTCAGGTAGGAATTTCAGGTAATTTACAATAACTGATATTTCCATTGTTCGGACTGTAGTCTTTATCTTTGTTCCCATATTCCCGACGTTTCGGTCGTTGTACGTTCCGGCATTCTTCAGATGGTATACGCTAGAATTTCAATGCGAATCTTTTATTTCGTCCACTAGGCCAGATCCAGTGACTTGACTCTATTGTCAGTTCAATACCTGACCACTCTTGGAGAGTTGAGTGACTATAGACTGAATAGTGACTGAAAACTAAGACACGCAGAAAAGGCATAGCACGTGGAACTAGAACAATCAACTAGATGAAGATTTTGTTTCGAAATTCCAACGTATATCACCAGAAGAAGGCCGGAGCTTACAACGGTAGAAACGTCGTTAATATCACAATAAAGATGAGGACAACAGATCAAATGAGGTAAATAGCGAAAAAAGAATTAGCTTTTCGGATCTTGCATTAGGAGATTATAACAAAAAGGTTGGTAGTGAAGAAAGTCGTCCATGAAATGAAGAATCTTTACATTCAACTAGAAATAGGGCGAAACGAATAAATGATGATGAAACTAATAGCATCACGCAATCAATCTCTCAGACGATATATATATATATATATATATATATATATATATATATATATATATGCGGGAGAGACAGAGAGACAGAGGAATAAAAATCAACAAATAAAAAATGTCTGAAGACAAGTAGGCTGGACGAACAAAAACTGATATTGTAGAATGAGAAAAGAAAGAGAGATAAATGAAAAATAAATGCCAAGACAACAAAAGCAGGAAGAGAAAAATTTCATGCAAGCAAAAATCAAACTATTTTTGGGGCAAATTCTGGGAATGCAGAAAAAATATAATGGAAAAGAGGAATGGTTTATTGAGAAACATCAAGAAGTATATACGGACATTGCATAAACAAATCAACATTCAGGGTGCGATGGATGAATTGTCGTCCAAATGACGCCAAATGAAAGTATCACTGACATCGCATCTTAACAGACAGACTAGATGCGATGCATGAATTGTCGTCCAAATGACGCCAAATAAAAATATCACTGACATCGCATCTTAACAGACAGACTAGATGCGATGCATGAATTGTCGTCCAAATGACGCCAAATAAAAATATCACTGACATCGCATCTTAACAGACAGACTAGATGCGATGCATGAATTGTCGTCCAAATGACGCCAAATAAAAATATCACTGACATCTCATCTTAACAGATAGACTGGATGCGATGGATGAATTGTCGTCCAAATGACGCCAAATAAAAATATCACTGACATCTCATCTTAACAGATAGACTGGATGCGATGGATGAATTGTCGTCCAAATGACGCCAAATGAAAGTATCACTGACATCGCATCTTAACAGACTAGATGCGATGCATGAATTGTCGTCCAAATGACGCCAAATAAAAATATCACTGACATCGCATCTTAACAGACAGACTAGATGCGATGCATGAATTGTCGTCCAAATGACGCCAAATAAAAATATCACTGACATCTCATCTTAACAGATAGACTGGATGCGATGGATGAATTGTCGTCCAAATGACGCCAAATAAAAATATCACTGACATCTCATCTTAACAGATAGACTGGATGCGATGGATGAATTGTCGTCCAAATGACGCCAAATGAAAGTATCACTGACATCGCATCTTAACAGACTAGATGCGATGCATGAATTGTCGTCCAAATGACGCCAAATAAAAATATCACTGACATCGCATCTTAACAGACAGACTAGATGCGATGCATGAATTGTCGTCCAAATGACGCCAAATAAAAATATCACTGACATCGCATCTTAACAGACAGACTAGATGCGATGCATGAATTGTCGTCCAAATGACGCCAAATAAAAATATCACTGACATCTCATCTTAACAGATAGACTGGATGCGATGGATGAATTGTCGTCCAAATGACGCCAAATAAAAATATCACTGACATCTCATCTTAACAGATAGACTGGATGCGATGGATGAATTGTCGTCCAAATGACGCCAAATAAAAATATCACTGACATCTCATCTTAACAGATAGACTGGATGCGATGGATGAATTGTCGTCCAAATGACGCCAAATAAAAATATCACTGACATCGCATCTTAACAGACAGACTAGATGCGATGCATGAATTGTCGTCCAAATGACGCCAAATAAAAATATCACTGACATCACATCTTAACAGATAGACTGGATGCGATGGATGAATTGTCGTCCAAATGACGCCAAATAAAAATATCACTGACATCTCATCTTAACAGATAGACTGGATGCGATGGATGAATTGTCGTCCAAATGACGCCAAATAAAAATATCACTGACATCTCATCTTAACAGATAGACTGGATGCGATGGATGAATTGTCGTCCAAATGACGCCAAATAAAAATATCACTGACATCTCATCTTAACAGATAGACTGGATGCGATGGATGAATTGTCGTCCAAATGACGCCAAATAAAAATATCACTGACATCTCATCTTAACAGATAGACTGGATGCGATGGATGAATTGTCGTCCAAATGACGCCAAATAAAAATATCACTGACATCTCATCTTAACACATAGACTGGATGCGATGGATGAATTGTCGTCCAAATGACGCCAAATAAAAATATCACTGACATCTCATCTTAACACATAGACTGGATGCGATGGATGAATTGTCGTCCAAATGACGCCAAATAAAAATATCACTGACATCTCATCTTAACAGACAGACTAGATGCGATGGATGAATTGTCGTCCAAATGACACCAAATAAAAATATCACTGACATCTCATCTTAACAGACAGACTAGATGCGATGGATGAATTGTCGTCCAAATGACGCCAAATAAAAATATCACTGACATCGCATCTTAACAGATAGACTGGGTGCGATGGATGAATTGTCATCCAAATGACGCCAAATGACAATATCACTGACATCACATCTTAACAGATAGAATGGGTGCGATGGATGAATTGTGGTTCAAATTAGAATAAAATGGAAATCACACTGACATCTCGTTCTAAGAGATATATTTACTAACATTACACAAAAATAGTAAAATATTCTATACGGTGGGTTGAACCATATGATATTTCTCTTCCTGTTGAATCCACTATCCTCTATGGCTGTTTCATAGTCTTTCTTAGCTTCGTTAAATATGGTTTGAGTGGAAGTTATTGGAAAGTTTACGTTCAATTCATTTTGGCATCTACCTGATTATAAATGGCGGGTGATTGGAAGAAGTGTGTATATATACAGTGGTTTATTGTTGAGTTTTCTGTATGGTTTATATTTACCTTTTCTTAGGTTGAAGGTAACATCTAGAAAATCTACCTCGTTTAGGTTATTTTTTTTTTATCTCTGTCGAATCCGTTATTTTTTAAAATTTTTCTAATCGATCTTCTAATTTTGTCTGTGTTTTGTTTGTTATAGTTTCTTAAGATTATGAGACCGTCGTCTCTGTCGAGTTCTGTATCGTTTCTATCTATTATTTTGCTTAGTTTGTGTAGTAAATACAGATGCTTATGATTTCGCAGGTCTCTGCACCGTCAAAGCTTCCCATTGTAGTATCAAAGATCCCTTTTGCTTTATTCGTTTTCATTGTCGAATAGTAATGATTTACGGGAGTGTTTAATGATATCGATTTCGTTACTGTTTATTTTTATTTGTTTCTGGACTAAGATGATGGGTTCTGTTATAGACGGGTAGAATTCTTTTATGTCTAATTGTACAAATTGGCAATTAAGTTTGTGTTTTATATTGTTGAACCAGTGTCTAGTTGCTTTTGTGTTTTTCTACTGGTTTACACCCAACTTCTTCCTTAGTTCAGAATTAGTTCTTTCTAGTATTGTTTTACTTTAATTTTACCAAATTCACTTTTGGTTGGGTTTATGAGTCTGCATGCTGGGTTAGTTTTGAAATTTTCTTTATGGTCTTTTAGTGTGATAAAGGTTTTCGCCTTACCGATTCTGCTTATTTGGTCGTTGTCTGATTTTGGGGCGATTGCTTTAGCTTCCGTATTGATATCGTTTTTATTATTAGGTGCTTTTTTTTGCATGTTTTAGTTGCCAACACAAAAGGAAGTCACTTCCAGAGAACGAATACTTCCAATATATCGGGCTTGTTACATTCGGTATAAAGTCTATAGATTAGGCTGACAATCTAAAATGTTAGAAAACAAATACAAAGAAACTTGTACCTGTTATTTACAAAAATTACACTGTTGACCTCGTCTTTGTTGAAACAGATGTACACGTGGAACTAGAACAATCTAAGCCGGTCGACGAAATTAAAGGTTCGGTTCGAAATTCTAATCACCTGAAGAAAGCCGGTGAGTACAAAAACATAAGGATAAACCATTGTAACAACTATTACAATATATATATATATATATATATATATATATATATATAGCTTTAAGTTGTTGTATATTCATAAGGATGTGCGTTGTGGTGTAGTAGATATCGATTCGGAACGAGAGATCGGGGAGCCGAGTTCGACTGCAATGTTCATTTTTATATTTACATGCACCCTGCCTCTGATATTGAGCACTTTATCTTATGAATATCAATCAGTTAAGTGCCATATGTGATACACGCTTGGGCGATCATGTCTCGAAAGTAGACTGGTTGCCAGCCAAGGCTATAGAACCCAATCTCTCCTGTTATTTAACCCATAACTGGAAGGAAGAGACGGATTAATACCTTTCCCAAGTGAATGTAATGAATTCAACTGGAATTCGAACTCGGCTCCCCGATCTCTCGTTCCGAGTCGATATCCACTACACCACAACGCACATCCTTATGAATATACAACACCTTAAAGCATATATATATATATATATATATATATATATATATATATATATATATATATATATATATATTGTAATAGTTGTTACAATGGTTTATAAATTCATAGTATTATTACACAAAAATAGTGATACTATGAATTTATAAACCATTGCAACAACCATTACAGTATAACGCTCTACATTTGTATCGAGCACTCTTTATAAAAGTAAATGCATGAACAGTAGGCTAAAAAACCTACGAGTTCTACAACTTGGTTACAATATATATATATATATATATATATATATATATATATATATGAAGCGGATCTGCGATGTCCTGTCATGAGGGCCCGACCACTAAAAACGACACTGTCCTTAAAAAAGGTATTTTATTAAGAAGAAAATCTATTGAAAGTGAACTAATCTTAGAAATTGCTACGGTCGGCATCTAGATAGAATATCACCAAACAATCATTAGAATATTACTGGAACAATGTTCCATTCGAATTAATATAAAAAAAAACCCTAAAATCCACCAGATAAGGATCGTTAATATTTTCTCACTCATATTCCAACAACCTTTTCTCCCACACGGTTTTTGTCTCTCATTCCAGCCTGAGGGTAGCCGCACAAAATGGCGTAAAGCGTAGCTGAATAGATTTTCCACTTTTTCTTATCTCCACATCTCTTGTTCGGATATTATTCGGCATCAGTTATAGATATAACTAAACAGCTATAAATAGATAGACTTCCACAGATAGATAGATAGATAGATAGATAGATAGATAGATAGATAGATAGATAGATATGAACAGACTGAGATAGATAGATAGATAGATAGATAGATAGATAGATAGATAGATAGATAGATGATTGAGAATGAGTGACAAAGTAGAAATAAATTTGTGAACGAGTTTCGTCCTCGAGAAGGACTTCATCAGTCTAAAGTAATAAAGCTTTTCTAGAGAATGAAATGCGTTACACACATTGTTTTACACTTTGTTATTCATTGTTTTTATATATACAAAGTTATATACCATATTCCCCTATAGATAGTCATAGATAAGTATGAACATTTTAAGATAGTCATATCTATGTATGTACATTCTGAGATAGACATTCATGCATAGGTATGAACATTTTGAAGTAGTCATACATGAAGATACTAGGATAGGTAGTCATAGATATGTATGAATATATTGAGATAGACAGTTATAAATATATATATTGCGATCGTCATGGATAAGTATAAACATTTTGAGATGGGTGTGGAGGGAGATATATAGTCAGTCAGTTAAAGTGCCATACGTGATACACGCTTGGGCGATCATGTCTCGAAAGAGACATGACTGACTGGGCAGGAGATTATCCCGCAGTAGGTTGCCATTGCTTTCTGCGGTAGACTGGTTACCGACCAAGGCTATAGAACCCAATCTGTCCTGCTATTTAACCCATAACTGGAAGGAAGAGACGGATTAATACATTTCCCAAGGGTATTTGCGCGTAAGTGAATACAATGGATTCAACTGGAATTCGAAATATATATATACCAGGTAATGTAAGCCTTTCTTGACGGATGTGAGTTGTGGTACAGTGGATATCTGCTAGGAACGAGAAACCGGGGAGCCGAGTTCGAATTCCAGTTTGATGACCTGCATTCACTTATGCGTTAATACCCTTGGGAAAAAGTATTAATCCGTCTCTTCCCTCCAGTTATGGAAGGAAGAGACGGATTAATACAATAACAGGACAGATTAGGTTCTATAGCCTTGGCTGGCAACCAGTCTACCGCAGCAGGTAGTGGCAACCTGTTGTGGGATGATTAAAAGCCTGAGGTCAATTGTCTGCTTCATCGGTGGCATTTATATGCACCGACTGAGTGTACCAATAGCTCCGAAAAGTGTGGATGGTTCTGCAGAAGCCTTCACCACTTTAATCAAATCCCTTGTGTCATTCTTCTGACGGTTTACCTTAATAACTGAAGCAATTAGGCTGTCTGATCCTTATACGTCAACGGGAGAGTCTATTATATATAATTGGAGTAGATAGACTAAACTATCGCCCGGTTCACACTCCACCCACGTCTATTGAACAGGTGAAGAGGCTCATCCCTTGTTTCCTGTTTAGGATGCGGTTTCCTGTTTTTCTCTTTTCTAATCTTCTCACTCTTATGTAGCCCCCTGCATTACCGCCTTGCTTGGGGTGATATGATTAAAAATATATATATATATATATATATGCGCACATACATATTAACATATATACGAACCGGTGTTGAAAAATCTTCAGTACATCCAAGAATTTCTTCTCGAATGAAAAAAAAAAATATCATACTTGATTTTTTGATCATAGTTTGTCAAGATTAGGCCAAAAGGTTTTCAGCACACGCTCGTGAATATCTAAGTGACAATCAATCACTCTGACGCTATACACGCTTGGACGATCATGTCCCTTTTAAGACGACTGATTAGGCAGAAGATTTTTCCGCAGTAGGTTGCCATTACTTTCTGCGGTACACCGGTAGCCAACCAAGGCTACAGCACCAAATCTGTCCTGCTATTTAACCCATAGGTAGAGAGATAAAAGAAACTTATTAATAAATTTCCCAAGATTATTTGCGCGTAAGTGAACTCAACGAATTCAACTGGAATTCGAACTCGGCTTTTCGATTTCTCGTTTCGAGCCGATATCCACTGCAACACATCGCATATCTTTCAATAGCTTTCTTTGTATTTATTCATTTTGAATCGAAAGCCATAGTCAGTAAGCTTTTGTATGATCATATAATGAAGTGAGCCTTCTGGTCTCGACTTAATCTGGCCGGCCAATTGATTATCGCCCATCTGCGCACGCTCACACTCTAAATAATCCTAAACAGCTCCACATTTAACCAATCAGGTTAGAATAATTACTTGCTTTGTGCCTAGTGGCGACAATCACGTACGCAGTAGACGCGAAATCTACAGAAGATCAACAGGAAAATCAGACGGTTTTCACCTAACGACTATTTTAGAAAGTCCAGCAATGGCAGACTGGGTCTTAAACATTTGGTTGCCAGGATATTCATAATTTTTCTGTGATCTCACGAACCTATAACCTGTTTATGCTCCTTGCAGGTTGTTTGCCCATCTCAAATCATGAACTCTAATTTTGTCTTTAAATTCTCGTTTCCTTCTTTTTTGTGTTATGTTCCTTCACGACGTAGGAGATCATGGGACTCCACATTCACCAATCCCTTGTAGTTCTTAACCCTCTAGGGTCATTCGTATCATATTTGATACAGTATTTCCCTATAAGGAAACATTTGGTATTTCCCTATAAGGAAACATTTGGTATTTATTGACTGAGCAGTCAGTACTGCTTTCATTTGAAATTTATAAAATATTTCTCTTAAAAAATTTTTCAGGAAAATATTTCTTTCAAGGCTTGTTTTCATACTGTATCAAATATGATACGAATGGCCCTAGAGGGTTAACACCCTTTCTCTTGGTATTTCCACCAAACTCTGCTCTGCTATCTACTTGCTAAAGCCTATCAAGTATGTCACTCGTTACTTTCCCAGTCCATCTTTCCCTCTATCCGTCCTGTGAGTATTAGATTCTCCAAGCCTACCTTCCTCATTACTTGTCCCAGAAACTTCAGCGATCTCTTCCTGGTGTTAAATATAAGTTCATTTTTAGTTCCCATCCTCTCCAAGTCATTGTCGTCACTCATATGTTCGGTCCATAATATCCTCAGCATTCTTTTGTAGAACCACGTTTGGATTGCTTCAAGTTTTTCCTTCATCTTTGATGAGATTGTCCAGCATTCGCTGCTATATGTTAGAACAAATATCCCATAACAGTCCAGTACTTTCTTGTTTGTTTTCAACGAAAATTTCCTGTTGATCAATACTCAGCATTTGGAATGTGTCCTTGGCCATGACAATATGCCTTTGGATTTCAATGTTGCACTTTCTTTCCTCTGTTAGAACATTCCCCAGGAATTTAAATTTCTACACCCGCTTGTTTTTAGTATTCCCGGCTTGTAGTTAGCATTTTGGGCTTGACTTTTTTGCTGATTGGCCATGCATTCAGTTTTCTTGTAGTTTTCGTTCAGTCCTTTCTTTCATTTTTCCTTTCGACCATCTGTAAGAGATTGTTTTTTTTTTTTTGTAATACCAGTTTACACCCGAGTCAAATAAGCAGATATACGTCCCGATTACATCCGAGTCAATTAGACAAATGTTCTTTTATTTTAAATTTGAGTTTTATGTCATACTAACCACTGTCGGTTATTTAATACCAAAAGGGTGGGGTTTTAGGGTTAGGGTTAGGGTTAGGGTTAATTAATGTTTGGTTATAGTGAGATGGTTGATTTAGTCAGATTTTGAGGAAAAATTTATTTTTTATTTTAGAAAACTGAAAATGTCTTCTCATTTTGTCTTCAAAAATGTATTATGGTAATTCTTTTGTTATGGTAATAAGTATTTCATTCAAAAATTTATATTTTCCTATAAAAGTAAAAAAAAAAGATTTGTGAATAAGAATGGTCCAATTTTGCTTCAAGACCGCGCGCTTCTCACTCAACTGTCCAAAACCTGCATAGTCTGAATTATGACATTTTGCCTCATCTCCCATATTTACCCGATGTCTCTTGTACTGATTATCACTTATTTAAGCATTTTTTTTAATCATTTCACCCCGAGCAAGGCGGAAACGCCACTGATGTGCAGGGGGTTACATAAATGTAAAAAGATTAATTAGAAAAGAGTGAGGAGTACAAACTAGTTAGAAAGGAACAATAGAAAGCAGGTGCGATGACAGATACATAGGTGGAGAGAAAGGGAAGGTTATACAGCAGTGGGGAGAGAGCTCGAGTCCAGTGGTTAGTAGATGAGTATTGACTTTGCATTTAAATTTCTGGAGGTTGTAGCCGTCAGGAAAGCAAGAATACGGGAGCGAGTTCCACAGGCGGGAAGTGCGAGAGAAGAAGCTGCAGGAGTAGAACTGTCGTCTGCATTTGGCTAACCTGACTGTGAATGGGTGGGACCCAGTTGCCAGTCTGGTTGCACGAGTAAACACCTGTTGAGGAGGCATCAGTGACTTAAGTTCGTCTGAGCAGAAGCCATGAAAGTATTTATAGAACAGACAAAGGGAGGCCACATTTCAACGATGGGGAAGTGGCTGATCAGTACCTATCAGATTACAGACTCTCCTTTGGAGCCTTGTCAAGAACACTGAGGAGGAACGGCAGGGGCACCTGACCAAATAAATGGCAGCAGTACTCCATGCACGGACGGATGGTTGACTTGTATATATGCAGGATGGATTCAGATGGAAAAAACATCCTGGATCGACATAGTGACCCAACCTTCTTAGCAGTCGATTTTGCTATGGATTCAATATAGTTATTCCATTTGAGGTCTGAGGATAGGGTAAGTCCGAGGAGGCGTAGTGTATTACTCTCAGGGAGAATCACTTGGCCCATGCTTATGGGAGGCAGGAGAGGTTGCCTGTAATGGTTGACAGACAACAGCTTGGTTTTAGATGAATTGAAGTTGACAAGCCACTTCTTGCCCCAGTTCACCACAGAGTGTAGATCCCGCTCAAGGTCAGCAGCGAGATTATGTCTGTCCGCCACGACAGGTTTCTTACTGGAGCGGGAGTATATTGTAGTGTTTTCTTTCAGTGTCTGCTATCAGCAGTGGGTCATATATCGTTAAGATTGTGCAGCCAATAAGAAATCCTGGTAGGGCTTCTAATTTTCTCGGAATCGTTATCTATCCCTCTTATCCTCATACTCTTCAATAATTGTTATCTGTTCCTTCTTATCTTCAAAATCCTCGTCAATCATTATCTTTCTTCATCTCTCGTTTGCCTCTTGCTACTTCCAGTCTTCGAAATTTTAAATGCAATATCGATCACAATCTTGTTTTAATGAAAACTATTCGAATGTTCTACTATCTCCTCACTAACTTTTTCTCCTCTGACATTATCCATAGTAATCAATTGCTTCTTAGTGACTTTATCGCCTTCCTTCTAGTGAAATGTTGAAAAAAGTATAAAAAGTTTTTTGGGAGTTCATTTTTGTTTATACCAGTTTCATTAAAAAACAGATTTTCCATTCTGATTATCATTTTTTATTCATCGTTTCAACACTAATGATCTTTCAAATTTGCGGTTTGTATTTGAATATGGCATTACTCATACCTGATAACATTCGGCTAACACCACTGGCTATTTTTCTCTTCGTGTTATCAGTTCTTTTTATTCTAAACATCTTATTCAGAATTGCCTCCTTGAGTTGATCCGGTGAGAAGACACATCCTTGTCTTACACCCGTTTGTATTTTTGTATATCTGCTGAACTCATTTCCTGTCCTTATGCAGGCGGTTTACTGTCAATATAGATTCTTGATTATTTTTCTAATTCACACACCCTTGTTGAAAATATTAAATTTTCTTTACTATACTCGACTCGTGGTCCTTATTCAAAAACCTTTCCGAACCTTTTCTGTTTGGCTCCTTTTGCATGCACAGTTCTCTTTTAATTTTCTCATTCATTTTTATGCCTAAAACATTTGTCTGTGTTTATTTCTTTATTGAATTTTTATTTGAAATATGGGGCCTACCTTGACCAGACAATCAGTCGTTGTTGCAAAACAAATTTTTGATATAAAAAAATAATTTCCATTAGAAAGATCTGTGAAGATTTTGCAGTTTTCTATTTAAAACTTCTTATGAATCTTAATTCTGAAATTTTTTAAGTTAATGATTGGATAAGCTCATGACGAGTTCTACGAGAATAAAATATCAATTATTTATGAGGTAATTGGCATTGTGGTGTATTGGATATTGGTTCGGAATGGGAAATCGGATAGCCGAGTTCGAATCCCAGTTGAATTTGTTGCTTTAATTTGTGCGAATACTATTGGGAAAGGTATGAATCTATCTATTCTCCCGACATCTATTGATTAAATAGCAGCACAGATTGGATTCTTTAGCCTTGGTTGGCAACCAGTCTACGGCAGAAAAAATGAACAACCTACCCTGGGAAAATCTTTTGCTTAGTCATGTCTCTTTCGAGACGTGATCGCCCAAGAAAGCTTAATTGGTCGAAGCGTTAAACATCTTTATCTTCCATTATTATTTTTCTCTTTCTAACCAAATTCACGTTTTATAAATATTTCTCTCAATAATAGTTCAGCAAATTATATCTAATTTACGGTAATTGGAATTTTTGGCTATTGTCATACTAAAAAAGACCCCATTACTTCTTACAGGACTTCCTATTCCCAAACGCTCACCCGTCTAAGTACTGACCAGGTTAGACATTGCTTAACTTCGGTGATCTTAGGAGAACCGATGTTTCACATTACATGATGAAGCCGTTAAGTAAGCACCTTCAATAAGAGACCGTCCGAGTAGAATGGGTTGCTGGATCTAAACGTATTTCTAACACAGGCCCGCCTGTAAACATAGGTGCTTTGTTTTTATGAAAAACTCTTCTTCAAACTGAAAAATGCTTCAGCGAAGACATTGGAATGAAATTCAATTTGAATAAATGTGCTTAAGCTACAGTTTTACGAGGATCGCTACAACAAACATCCTCAATTAGCTGAGATACTGCTGAAAAAATAAAAAGTTTAGAGCCAAAAGAAGCTTATAAATACCTAAGCGTAAATGAGAGTGAAAAATGACATAATAACAAGTTGACTGCTTAGACAATGTGGTTATAAAATAGGCCAAAAGAAAATAAGCCATCTATTTTACATGGATGACTTAAAGTTATATGCTAAGAATGATAATGAGCTGGAAGGTCTTCTGAAAACTGTAAAATGCTTCAGCGAAGACATTGGAATGAAATTCAATTTGAATAAATGTGCTAAAGCTACAGTTTTACGAGGATCGCTACAGCACACATCCTCAATTAGCTTAGACCCAGCTGTAATAATAAAAGAATTGAAACCAGAAGAAGCTTATAAATACCTAGGTGTAAATGAGAGTGAAAAAATTCACCATGAAAAATGAAAGAAATAGTGCGTAAAGAGTACTATAGAAGGCTACGAATGATATTAAAAACTGAATTGAATTCTCAGAACAGAATTATGGCCATTAATAGCCTTGCCATCCCAGTTGTCCAATATAGTTTCAACATCTTAAATTGGACGCTAAACGACATCAGGCGAATCGATTCTAAAACAAGAAAGCTTCTTTCTAAGCATAAGATGCATCATCCAAAGGCTGATGTAGACCGTCTATACATACCCCGTAAAGAAGGTGGAAGAGGACTTATTCTGCTAGAATTGTCATACAAGACAACAACTATTGGCTTACTAACATACATATAAACAACAAAGGACTGGAAGATACAATTAGTCAAACAACATGGTGACATGGAAGTCACATCTAGTAACTTGGGCACACCAGCATTAGGAGACCGTCCGAGTTGATGGAGCTGCCCGATCTAAAAGTATTTGTAACATGGCACCGCCTCTAAACTTCTCAATTGTATCTCTGTCATCGGGCAGAGTGCGGCTTTGTTGCATCTCTGTCCAATGACAGATATGCATCCGAGAAAAATTATACTGAGAGGTTCCTGGTTCCGTTTGACAGTGTCCCGAGGCTGCATCACTCTATGGCACGAAAGGAGTGGTTCCGTGGTCGCCACTGAGTCCAGCGCGACTGACGGTTGCGGGGACTGGGCAGTTTTCAGTCCTTGCCCGTTCGCATGCGTTCAGGCTTCCCACATTATACCACGACTGCGTGTTACATCTCGCTTTAGTAGGAGATCTCTTTGTTTTTATCAAAACCTGAGATTATCACCCACTTTTCATTGTGACATATGGGGATTTGGGGTGTTTTTGCACTCTGACGCCACTTTTTTTTTGGCGAGAGAAATCCTGTTATCTCACTCACTAATAATAATAATAATAATAATAATAATAATAGCAATCAAGGAATTTGAAAAACTGTCAAAATATAAAGACCTGGAAATTGAAATAGAAAAAATGTGGAAATTGAAAACAAGAGTTGTGCCAGTGATAGTAGGTGCACTTGGAATGATAAAAAATGGAACAAAACAACACATTGAAAGAATCCTTGGAAACCCCAGCTTAAGAGATATACAAAAAATTGTCTTATTAAGTACAGCCCACACACTAAGGAAAACTTTATCTATGTAATGCTAGGGATGATAGGGAAGATAGAAAAACATGAAATGGAGTCATAACAACATGCCACTACCTGCCTTAGGTCTCCCCGCAGACTTGGTTGGTAGTGAGACCAAAGCAGAAATCGAAATATGATGAAAAAAAATGACATAATAATAATAATAATAGCTCGAACATTTCACGATTTGTATATTTACATTTCCTAATGAATTTTAACCCTTAAACTAATGATAATAAGTTCATGGCGAGTTCTACAAGAAATTATCATTAGAAATTCCCCTATAGCATCATTAAATATTTCAGCTTAACAATTTAATCTTTCAAAACCAATGGGCAGAAATGAAATTATTTGAAATTAACAACTTTTTTCATTTCACTGAAACAGCCGCTAAACACATCTATCTTACATTTTTTTCTTTATTTATTTATTTAAATTTTCACTGAAACCAAGTAGTGTCTTTTCACCTCTTTCCACACAGTCAAGTTAATTATTTATGAGGTATTGGCTGAAGACGTTAAGCACTTTTATCTTCCCGCCTTTCTTTCTTTCTATCTAAATTCCCGTCTTCCAAACATTCTCTTAATAATTTATAAATAATTTCAGCAGAGGAGGTTATTTCATTTAAAATTAAAATTTGATTCTCATACTTCTCTGATCCTTTCTTCGACATTCCCTGTACCTTGTTTTTCTCTCGATGTAAGCCTCTGAACACGAGTAGCGGTCCTGCTTGGGGTGAAATGATTTTGAAAAAAACATACCTGGAAAAAGTAGTAGAAAAATAAAACAGATGAAAGGATAAACTAATCTTTTGGTCACTTAATAATGAGTTCACGGGTATCGGAACCCATTTGGGTAAAAAGTGCACCACTGCAGTGGTGTATTGTTTGGTAGGGATAAGATAATCTGACGGAACTTATCCCTCTTCAGGCACAATGGTCTAATGCTCAGTTTAAGAAAAACAACTGAAGATACAAAACAGCAAAGTGTAGCAATAAGATTTTTCACTCACTCTTAGGAGATAAATAGATAGATTCTTTTTCCTTTTAAGTCAATTTAATGACCAGGTTTTTTCAAGAATCCTGTCTCCGGACCGCCTTTTAATTGGCAAAAATTAAATTTTGTAATTGTTTTTAGGTAGCAGTAAAAGTAGAGTCCTTTGAAAAACCTGATCACCCAAAAGCTGTCTGGATGCACCCATCCACTTCCAGTTGGTGGAACACAAGTGGACCGATACGGGTGATAGGTTCTCAAGCTACTATCCAAATAATGAGCGGGCTGTGAATGACCGGCAGTCAGTCTGTGAGCAGTTAAGGCAGTGAGTGTGTCGGGGTACTTTTCTTGTGAGATACTAGGAGTTTGCTTTACCGAAGTCCAAGTAAGGCATTGCCAATTAAGATTTAAGATTCTCCAAATGATATGAACATTCCTTTGAAGTCAGCAAGAGAGAGACAGACAGACAGACAGACAGACAGACAGACAGACTGTCTCTTGCAATTTCATTCTATGATAACCTTCAAAAAAGTGTAGTAATTTTTGTTTTTTTAGAAATCCAATTATATTCAAAGAAAAAAATATTTTGAAGAATATATCAGGTCATTATTTGTGTTAAGGTCTGAGCTTAATTTCCTTAATCTTAAACAATTTTAAAATATTTACAAAACATTTTACATGCTGATTCGTTCAACTTATTCCTGAAATGGTAAGTTCTTGTAATAATCAAAAGTAGGTACCTCCACTCATTTTCGATAACTGACTTTTAATTGAATTTTTAAAAATGAATAAAGTTTTCTTGAAGTTTTAATTGAAAGCTAAATGATTAAATTTACCAATCCCAGTAAGCAAAATAATCTGGTGTATTTGAAACAGAAATTATTTTGATGGGAATATAAAATTTCCAGATTTTTTAAATTTTTCGGTCATTTTTGAATGATCGACACATTTGTGAACAAAGGTAGTTCCACAGGCGTGAAGTGAGAGAAAAGACTGGGTACAGTGGGTATTTAAGAAAGGATAAAAGATGAACGGGATTCCTGAAGATAGAAGATGGCAATTGACATTGTATTTAAATTTTTGGAGATTGTAGTTATCAAGGAAGTAAGTAAACAAAAGGGATTTCCACAGGAGGGAATTGAGAGAAAAGACTGGGTACAGTGGGTATTGAAGAAAGGATAAAAGATGAACGGGATTCATGAAGATAGAAGATGGCAAGTGACGTTGCATTTAAATTTTGGGAGATTGTAGTTATCAGGGAAGTAAGTAAACGGAAGAGAATTCCACGAGCGGGAAGTGAGAGAAAAGAATCAGTAGGAGTAGAAGTGAAGTTAGATTTAACTATTTCAACGGTAAACGGGTGGGACCTATATGCCAATCTAGCAGAACGCTTAAATTCACGTGGACGAGGCACCAGGAGGAAAACAAAATCATCATTTGCCATGAAATTATTGTAGAAAAGACAGAGGGAGAAAGTGATTGAAGTTTGTCACTGAAGGTTAGCACTCTACTGCAGGTAGAAATAAACAATGTGGAGCTCATATAGCTAATGAAAATATATATTCAATTTACTTACATTTGCACTAGAAAAATAACATTTTAACTTTTAGATCATAAAAATAACAAGGGTAATAAACAAATAGCAGGTTCTTAAATGTAATATTTTCAACATTGGGACACACATTGAACCATTCTATTTCGGAAAATTTGCTCCCAATAATAAAATAAAAAAATGCAATAAAAGTATGACATTATTTAGTTTGATAACCTTTTAATTGCTTTAATAAATAATATATATTTAGAATATTATAGTCTGAGGAGAAAAAATTTACGATTAATAGTAACATTTTAAAAGAATTGTTTTCATATTTTTAATGATAATAATTTATAGAGTTTAAAAAATACTTTAAAAAAATTAAAAGATTTGTTGTGATTAGTCTATAAACTAAAGTGAAGTTTATCTAAACTTATTTATAAATGGAACTTTGTCTGTGTATGTGCCTGTATGTGTGTGTGTCCGTTACCTATAGACTCCGAAACGGCTGAACCGATTTTCTTGACAATTTACACAGTTGTACTATAAGCATCTGCGAGTGTTCTTAGCTAGGTTTTGTGTCGAGGCATCCACGATAAATATCGAAAATCGATAATCGAAAAAATCGGGTTATAGAAGGAATGGTCCGATTTTATTAATCAGATTGGATCCACTCATAGACAAAGACATAAGAAACGATATTCAGAATTTTCAAGGCTGCAGTTCTTACAATAGTGCAGAAAATCGATAATATATATATATATATATATAAAAGGTAAGATGTTTGTGTGTGTGTCTGTTTATCTGTCTGCATGCCTGTATTTTTTTCAGCTCTTTTATTTTAGTTTTTGCTTCGGGTTTGGCTCTAAGTAGGTATAATTGTAGTTCAAAATTCAGTTTACGACGAAAAAACTTATTTGATGTCGATATCAGGAAATCAAATTTTGACTTACATACGTTCATTTTTCTTTCAGTCTACGGTTTCGATTTAACTGGAAACAACTATTGCTTTTTAGTCTTTCGTGCCAACGTCCAAAGAGCCTGAGCTAAACTCTTTCCAACAAATTACTACCACGAACATTTCTTGATATCTTAACTTTTTCATTGAACATTAATTTTCACGAATGTTTGTTATTCATTTCTTTTAATAAATTTCTATTTTAATTCTTCTATGCTAATTCACACATTCCAACCTGCAACCAAGCTTCTGATGAAAATCTTCTGATGATAATTCTGGATAAAACTTCTAAGCTGTAGGGAGCTCAGTTATGTATGACACAAGGCCGAATTAATAAACATTAACCATCTCCCTATACCTTCAAGGTTAGCTAAGAAATTTGGTTCACTGTGATGTGCGAGACAATACTTTTCCCGATAATATATCTGACATATATCTAAGTCTACCCCATGTCCATGATTAGGATATTGCAGGCACATATGGTCTGCTTCCAAAGTTATTTACTTTCAATTTACATTTTTCTCGTGACACTTTTGTATTCTTTCACAAGGCCCACACAAACTTCACACACAGAAATACACATTCTTTAATTTAAACTCTTTATGAAGTCTTTAAATGTATTCTTCGTTTATTACTTCTGCCTTAATGTGGAGAAATTGGTTTCGTTTGGGTTTGTCTGTAGACAAGATATCTCAAGACTCTGCATAGATTCAAATGAACCTTTCATGGATGATTGGCACGAACTGATTAAATTTGGGATAAAGTTTCTGAGTTATTTTCCCGGTATTTTTATAATCATATCGCCCTAAGCAAGCCATTTTACTGCCACTTTTTTGTAGGGGTTTACATAGGAGGAACCTTATGAGGAAGTGTGACAAGTTATAGGGGATGTCAGGAAGTGGGTAAGAGAAGGATGAGAATACTGATGAGAGTGGAGTGGACGGAGAAAGGAGCATGAAAGAGAGAGGACGCAAGTTAGTGATAGGAGATGACTATTGACTTTACATTTAAATTCCTGGAGATTGTAGCTGACAGGGAAGCAAGTAACGTAAAAGAATTCCAAAGGCAAGAAGTGAGAGAAAAGAAGCTGATGGAGTAGAATTTGAGTTTACATTTTATCGGTTTCACAATAAAAGGGCGGGACCTAGTTTCTAATCTTGTGGCTCGAGTAAATTCATATATAGGGGGCACCAGTGAGCTAAGTTCATCAGAGCCGAAGCCGTGAAAGTATTTGTAAATGAGACACAGGGAAGCCACATTGCGCTGGTGAGAAAGTGACTGTATCTGATCTGCCAAGTCGGAATCGATCACATTACAGATTCTCCGCTGAATTTTGTCATGGACCCCTAAGTAGATAGCAGGAGCACTTGACCAGATATGGCAGCAGTATTCAATGCACGGATGGATGGTAGATTTATATATGTGCAGGATGTTTCAGACAGGTAAAACTTCCTGGTCCTATACAGACAACCGACCTTTTTAGCAGCGGATTTAGCTATGGATTCTATATAGTCATTTCACTTGAGGCCTGTTGTGAGAGTTAACCCGAGGAGGCGCAGTGTTTAATATTTTAATATTTTTAATATTTTTTTCGTAAATTTCACATGCAAAATACTGAACTACCTCCCATAAATTGATTTACGTTATTATATTTTTTGAATGCCCTATTTTTCCACAAAAATATTACTTATTATAAGAGCGGTTAAATTCATCGCAGTTGTTCTCGTTTTAATAATCGCAGAGATGGTGCCGGTATTGCCTTGGTGGAGGTTTGCAATCTTGGACTGTTCTTATTGTCTTATTGTCATACTCATTTGCAATGATTGTTACGCGAAAATAATACCAGCAGGAGACAGGTGTTTTATGCACAAACACAACAAGCCTTCCCGAAACACGAGGTCTCACTGCGGTCACGTTTGCCCATGGTCTTTGGCTTGTTCTTCGAACTTGATTTGCAAATACTCCAGAAAATGACGTAACCTTATTAATTCTAGAATTGGTAATTAGTAGTTTAGAAACGAATCATGAATAAATGATGCCCACATCGTTGCAAAAAGTTTAAACCATCAATTAGTGTTATGCGCTGATCTCAATTGAAGAATAAAATGATGTTTGCTGTTTCATGGTTAAAAGTTATAGAACAGGAATCGTTCCACCATTTCACCTGAGTAGGGTTCCTGGAAAAAGAAGTAGAGGAAAACCAAAATAGAGTTGGAGGGATAATATAATTCCATAGTCAGCAAGTTATGGCTTACAGACACTAAAGATCATAAGAAATGGCGGGAAATAAGTCATATTATTATCAAATCGAAACAAAAGCGGAGAGATACGAGAGTATTAATCAGTTACGTGCCTTACGTGATACACGCTTGGGCAATCGTGTCTTTTCAGACCCATGACTGACTAAGCAGACGGTTTTTCCTATAGTAGATTGCCATTTTTTTCTGCGGTAGACTGGTTGCTAACCAAGGCTATAGAACCAAATCTGTCTTTCTATTTAACCCATATGTGTATATAAATGGCAATAAATCTAAACTTATTCATAAATGGAACTTTGTCTGTTTATTTGTGTGTGTGTGTGTGTGTGTGTGTGTGTGTGTATCCGTTACCTATAGACTCCAAAACGGCTGAACCGATTTTCTTGAAAAATTCACACAGTTGTACTATCAGCGTCTGCGAGTGTTCTTAGCTAGGTTTGTGTCGAGGTAACCCCGATAAATATCGAAAATCGATAATCGAAAAAATCGGGTTATAGAAGGAGTGGTCCGATTTTAATCAAATTAGATACACTCATAGATAAAGATATAAGAAACGATATTCAGAATTTTCAAGGCTGCAGTTCTTACAATAGTGCAGAAAATCGATAATATATATATATATATAAAAGGCAAGATGTTTGTGTGTGTGTCTGTTTATTTGCCTGTATGTCTGTATTTTTTCAGCCCTTTTATTTTAGTTGTTGCTTCGGGTTTGGCTCTAAGTAGGTATAATTGTAGTTCTTAGTTTCAGCTATGATACCATTTACTCAGAGGACTTATTTAGCCTTCAAAATTCAGTTTCCGACGAAAAACACTTATTTGATATCGATACCAGGAAATCAAAATTTGACTTACATCCATTCATTTTTCTTTCAGTTTACGATTTCACTTTAACTGGAAACAACTATTGCTTTTTAGTCTTTCGTGCCAACGTCCAAAGCGTCTGAGCTCCAGGACCATGGATTAGTTTTAAAGCTTTCATTACACCCGAGCAACGCCGGGCTATACTACTAGCATCTAATATCTGAACTTAAGATATAACTTTAAACTCGGGTAAGTGAATCACGTCAAATATACAAAAGCAGAATACAAAATCAGAAGACATTTTCAGTTTTCTAAAATAAAAAATAAATTTTTCCTCAAAATCTGACTAAATCAACCGTCTCACTATAACCAAACATTAATTAACCCTAACCCT
>JBBBDQ010000953.1:90000-105000 GCA_037127315.1 Ascarosepion bandense
ACCAACCAACCAACCAACCATCAAGCAAACCAACCAACCAACCAACCAACCAACCAACCAACCAACCAACCAACCAACCAACTAACCAACCAACCAACCATCAAGCAAACCAACCAACCAACCAACCAACCAACCAACCAACCAACCAACCAACCAACCGTCAAGCAAACCAACCAACCAACCAACCAACCAACCAACCAACCAACCAACCAACCAACCAACCAACCAACCATCAAGCAAACCAACCAACCAACCAACCAACCAACCAACCAACCAACCAACCATCAAGCAAACCAACCAACCAACCAACCAACCAACCATCAAGCAAACCAACCATCAAGCAAACAAACCAACCAACCAACCAACCAACCATCAAGCAAACAAACCAACCAACCAACCAACCAACCAACCAACCAACCAACCAACCAACCAACCAACCAACCATCAAGCAAACCAACCAACCAACCAACCAACCAACCAACCAACCATCAAGCAAACCAACCAACCAACCAACCAACCAGCCAACCAACCAACCAACCAACCAACCAACCAACCAACCAACCAACCAACCAACCATCAAGCAAACCAACCAACCAACCAACCAACCATCAAGCCAACCAACCAACCAACCAACCAACCAACCAACTAACCAACCATCAAGCAAACCAACCAACCAACCATCACAAACCAACCAACCAACCAACCAACCAACCAACCAACCTACCAACCAACCATCACAAACCAACCAACCATCCAACCAACCAACCAACCAACCAACCAACCAACCAACCAACCAACCAACCAACCAACCAACCAACCAAGCATCAAGCAAACCAACCAACCAACCAACCAACCAACCAACCAACCAACCATCAAGCAAACCAACCAACCAACCAACCAACCAACCAACCAACCAACCAACCAACCATCAAGCAAACCAACCAACCAACCAACCAACCAACCAACCAACCAACCAACCAACCAACCAACCAACCAACTAATGTATGAGGTGTTTTGACGCGAACTTAGAAATTTAATTCTCATTCATTGCGCAACTGAAACCAAATCATAAAAAAAACATCCCTCATCCGGAAGTTTCGTAGATTCTCATCGACTTGCCTTTTTCAGCCGGTCGTATGATGATATTGCCGATCCTCTGTAGGGTTTTGATTGTCAGCGCCCCCTCGCATCATTTTTGTGATGTGATTTGAGCGGCTTGGCTTTCTTCAGTATCTGTCTCAGTTTCCATCTTAGCTCATCCACCCGAGCCTGAGGAAAGTTCAAGGCTATTTCCTCGAGTCGAGCAATGATGTCAAAGTATGTTATCCGCCTCATGGTTGGTGAGACACTTGTCCAATACTGACTCCTCAGAGGTACTCAGCTGGTGTTGACTAAGGTTGATTACCGCCATCAGCGTCCTTATCTGATCTTTTAATCGATTCAATTTCTGTATTTGGCGGGCGTTGACCGCATCGTATTCGTATCTGAAAGATTTATCCTGATCACGGTTGATCTTCTTTCGGTTTTCTTCGTCAGCGATTCTGTTGAAACAGGTCTCTAGCCTCTGGGATATATATATTTTTTTCTTTTTTTTACACTTCTCACACTCACAACTTTTACACCAATAAGTGCAAACAGTCATGTTATTTTTTTTATATATCCCAGGAAAAAAGGAATGGTCACCTGTTCAGGGTACTACTTTGTTTTTTTTTTGTATACCCCAGGAAAAAAGGAATGGTCACCTGTTCAGGGTACTACTTTGTTTTTTTTTGTATATCCCAGGAAAAAAGGAATGGTCACCTGTTCAGGGTACTACTTTGTTTTTTTTTTGTATACCCCAGGAAAAAAGGAATGGTCACCTGTTCAGGGTACTACTTTGTTTTTTTGTATATCCCAGGAAAAAAGGAATGGTCACCTGTTCATGGTACTACTTTGTTTTTTATGTATATCCCAGGAAAAAATGAATGGTCACCTGTTCAGGGTACTACTTTGTTTTTTTGTATATCCCAGGAAAAAAGGAATGGTCACCTGTTCAGGGTACTACTTTGTTTTTTTTGTATATCCCAGGAAAAAAGGAATGGTCACCTGTTCAGGGTACTACTTTGTTTTTTTTGTATATCCCAGGAAAAAAGGAATGGTCACCTGTTCAGTGTACTACTTTGTTTTTTTTTCTTGAAAGTTTTATCAGGAATATTCTCCCACAGACTTAAAATGAGATCGTCTCGTTAACAAAATATGAAGAAGACGACCGACTGATTCTCCTTGATTTGACAGAAACAGAAGATTGAATTAGTAAAAGCAAATACGGATGTGTCGCATTATTCAGGATGAAGGAAATTCGATTGTCATGTCACCAGCTTAGAATAGTTAACTGTCTCTTTTAACCTGTTAACTGTAACAGACATTACAGCCATTCACAATTGAAGCAGAGAAATGTGATGACGGGAATTTCCCCTTATCCGTATTTAATGGGCTAAGTTTGAAACGTGTATTTATTAAATTGGTATCAGCCTCTGTGATGTGCGTTGTGGTGCAGTGGATATTGGCTTGGAACGAGAAATCGGGGAGCCGAGTTCGAATTCCAGTTGAATTCCTTGCATTCAGTTAGGCGCAAATACCCTTGGGAAAGGTATTAATCCGTCTCTTCTCTCCAGTTATGGGTTAAATATTAGGACAGATTGGGTTTTATAACCTTCGCTGGCAACCAGTCTACCGCAAAAAGCAATGACAACCTACTGCGGGATATTCCCCTGCCCAGTCAGTCATGTCTCGAAAGAGACATGATCGCCCAAGCGTGTATCACGTATGGCACTTAACTGACTGAATGAAGATAATAGTTGGAAACATAAGTAAAGCTTCTACTGGGCAAAAATTATGGGATCAGTTTTCTATTGTTATTAAGTAATAAACTGATCCCCCACTAATTACTACCTATTAACACAATCCGTCTCTTCTCCCTTCAGGTATAGTTTGAAGAGCAGGATAGAAAATCTTCTGCCCAGTCAGTCATGTCTCTTTCGAGACATGATCGCCCAAGCGTGTATCACGTATGGCACTTAACTGACTGAATGAAGATAATAGTTGGAAACATAAGTAAAGCTTCTACTGGGCAAAAAGTGGGGGGTCAGTTTTCTATTGTTATTAAGTAATAAACTGATCCCACACTAATTACTACCTATTAACAAATTAAATTTTCTGCCCAGTCAGTCATGTCTCTTTCGAGACATGATCGCCCAAGCGAGTATCACATATGACACTTAACTTACTGACTGATCCCCCCTTACAGAGTAGTAAGGGCGGATCAGTCAGTAAGTCTTAAGCTGTTATGACACAAAATGTTAGAGGATATTAAGAATTGGGAACAGAAACATTGCAAATGAGCAGGAAGAAAAAATAATCGGGAATACGATTGACATTGGACTTTTTGCAGATTAAATTTAGCTGGAAAGCATGGAGCCAGAACGAGAGTTGCGAGAAAAGAAATTGTTAGCATTCAATGTGCTAGTTCAACCGTAAATTGATGAGATCTTAACGCCAATCAAATACTACGCTTAAATTAAAAGTTTAGGTATTATAGCGATGAACTAATAAACTATTATCATGAAAGTATTTAGAGAAAAGACACAACCTTACAACGGTGGAAAAGTGACTGAAACCGAGCCACCAGATCAGGACCAATAATATAACTGATTCTTCTTTGGGTTTGATTAAGAAGCTCAAGGTAAGTAACAGGTTCACCTGACCGTATTTGCCAGCAATATTTTATGGATTGATGAATAGTAGAATCATTGGTATGTAAGATAGATTTTGAAGAGAAAAATTGTCTAGCATGACACAGTGAAAAAACTAGCAGCTGACCTATCATGAATTTAATATAATCTTTCCACTTCATGTCAACTGAAAACATTAGCGTGAGAATGCTCAACGAGTCACTCATCTGGCGGTTAGCATCAGCCATACTGATGGTAGGCAGAGAGGGGTTTCTTACATGATTTGTGGATACAAGTTTAATTTTGCAGGCGTTAAATTACATTATAAATGAAAATTTTTAAATATCGAAATCAAAGTCCAATAAAAACGGACATATAAGGAAACAATTGTTTTCTGATTAGAGTTATTCGTTTATGAATTTAATCAACAGTGAACTGATTTCTTTGGATGTTTAAAGTTGAAAAATGAGGAAATAAGAGAGTATATGAGAGTGAGAAGCAGAAATAGAGTGAGAGAGAAAGTGAGGAGCAGAGAGAGAGAGAGAGAGAGAGATAGAGAGAGTGAGAAGCTGAAAGGGAGATAGAAAGAGTAAAAAGCAGAAATAGAGAGAGAAAGAGAAAGAGAGCAAGAAGCAGAGAGAGCAAATGAGAAGCAGAAAGAGAAATAGAAAGAGTAAAAAGCAGAGAGAGAGAGAGAAAGAGAGTGAGAAGCAGCAAGAGAGCAAGTGAGAAGCAGAAAGACAGACAGACAGAAAGAGTAAAAAGTAGAGAGAGAGAGAGAGAGAGAGAGAAAGAGAGAGAGAGAGAGAGAAATAACGAGAAGGAGTGAGAGAGAGAGAGAGAGCGAGAAGCATATATATATGGGTTAAATATTTGAGGTCTGCTGTTCATGCGATCTGTGGCAGATTTCTGCACGGATTGTTTGTTATCAGCAGTTCCAAAAAGTGTGGATGGTACTACACAATGCCTTCACCACTATAAACACATCTTTGTGTGGATGTCTTACTAAGGTTAGACCCTCATACATCGAAATCGATGGGAGAGTCCATAATATATATATATATATATATATATATATATATATATATATATATATATAATGATAACAAATATAGAAAGAGAAAGACAGTGAGCTGAAAACGAAATGAATACAAGAGAGGGAGAGAAAGACATGAAAGAGAAGGGAGCACTAAGGAAAAAAGAGAGAAGAGTACTACGGAAATAGAGAGAAAGAGAGAGAAAGAGAGAAATGATGACAACACGAATAGGAAGAGAAAAAAGGTGAGAGAAAGCGAAGGAAAGCAAAGAAAGGGGGGGAAAAGCCATGAAAGAGAGGAAGGCACTAAGAAAAAGAAGAGAAATATAAAGCATTTTTTCATTTGTTTTCTGTATATACGATATTGACCGATGGCAATATTTCTCAAAGCAAAATCGTGGAAACCTTTCAATTTGTATTTAAACCAACAAATATTGGCCTGCTTATTTGAGATATACTATTTTTTCAATAACAATCAAGCCCTTTAAGTCTTTAAAAATAACACGATTGAATATACCAAGACCAACAAGTATTTTTATCAAATCATTTAATAAACTAACAGCAGAAATAAAACCTTCGTGAACATGAGAACAATGGTAAAAATCCCTTTTTCTTGTGTATCTGTCATGTTTAATGTTATTTAAGTCCGTTTTGATACTCCAGCAGTAGTCAGCCACCATTCGTTTGTCTTACCGTTCGTGGTAGCGCTTTTCCATTGTTTTGAGATCCTGACGAAATCGTTCGCCTTGCTCATCAATCACATCACCGCAATTATTCGGAAATTTATCTAGATGGCTATGTCAAAAATTAACCTTAATACTCGTATTAGCGTATTACCGATAAAGTGTATTACTGATAAATTTTATCAGTTAATTCGAATTTTGGCTATAAACTGGAAAAATACGGTACTTCTTTTTAAAAATTTTGACTCAAAAATTTTTTTTTTCTGATAAAAATAATTTATTTCAGATGGCTGACATAAACTGCTCGGCCAACCTAAAAATAGATGGGCTTCTACGACCTTTATTAACTAAATGTTGTGATCAGCGAAAATCGTAAATTGATCGTTTTTCAAAAAATGAGCAATTTTAGTACAGCAAGAACAGTAGCTAACCATGGAAATTTCAAGTCGCTTTCAGAATCAACTTCCATCAAATTAGCTAAGAAAGCATGTTTTGTTTCTTGTCATCGAAAATCGTGTCGATCATTGTTATCAATTTATGCAAGATCCACTAGCAAGATGAATTTTTAAATTTAAAGAACGACTCAATGGCCAAAGGTTTTTAATTAATCTTTCCTTACCAAAGTTTTGATGTTCCATGGTGAAATCAAACCCATCTTTATCTCAAAAAAGTAAATGTGTGGGATATTTTTTGCTTTTCATATCCACTTATCTTTACGACGATATCGAGTCAATTGCAACGTATTTTTCGTGCCAAAATATTTATTCGTCTGAAACCTTCTTGAACATTTATAAATCTACCATCGTCTGTGTATTGAATGCTGTTGGCATATCTGGTTTGATGCTACTGCTGTGCATTTTGAGATTCTTGATAAAATCCAAAGAAGGAGCTGACTAAGCCTATCGTCTCCAGTCATTTACTCAATATTTAGCTGCCTTTCCACAGAAGCTGACTGCGGCGCGAAAACCTTTTTAAAAGTAGGACCTCCGAGCTAGTAAGCTCAACCAAAAATATCCTGTAGACCCTGCATAAGGTAAGATCAAGGTTGCTGTCGATTTTCCCCAGACGAAGTTCGACCATTCGGCGGAGTCCCGTCTGGCTTCCTCCTGCCCAAAGGCAGTGAGACAGTTGCCAACCAGTCCGAATCGAGACTGATGTCTCTTGCCCAAAGGCAGAGATTCCGACATCAGATCCGTTGAGCATATACAATCTAGCTAAATTAAAATTAGTAGTAATGCAATGTAATGGGACCTGATTTGGCATCTTGACTTCAGTCACTTTCTCACCGACGTGACGTGGCTTCCCGCTGTCTTTTCTACAAATATTTTCATGGCAACTGCTCGGATGAATTTGCTTCCTGGTAGCCCAGCATTCTAGTGTCATTGCCGCCTAGCTTGGGCTGAAATAATAAAAAACATAGAAAAAAATCGATGAAAAGCAAGAACAAGCATGATCTTCTGATTTTATATTTCAAGACATGGCTCTCCAAAGAATAATCACACAATTATATAACAATTTAAAGTAGTATATTTGAACATGTTCATGTAAAAACTTTCTGATTTCAATAAGGAGGTAAAATATTAAATATCTTGCTATATTATATGCCATCTGCAAACTAGTTTTGACCAACAAGTTTTAATTGTTGGTCATTTTGTTCAATGTTAAACATTTAATGAGATCAATAAGCTCTTTTCAACACAATTTTAGATACAGACTAACAGTATAGCCCGGTGTTGCTCGGGTGTAATGAAAGCTTTAAAACTAATCCATGGTCCTGGAGCTCAGACGCTTTGGACGTTGGCACAAAAGACTAAAAAGTAATAGTTGTTTCCAGTTAAAGCGAAACCGTAGACTGAAATAAAAATGAATGGATGTAAGTCAAATTTTGATTCCCTGGTATCGATATCAAATAACTAAATTTTGAAGTCTAAATAAGTCCTCTGAGTAAATGGTATCATGGATGAGACTAAGAAATACAACTATACCTATCTAGAGCCAAACCAGAAGCAAAAACTAAAATAAAATGGCTGAAAAAATAGACATACAGGCAAATAAACAGACACACACACAAACATCTTGCCTTTTACATATAGAAGCAAGTGGATATGTCTAGCTACACTGATGAGCTGTGATACAGAGAAACGGGCTTGTATGTGGATGACTAATATATATATGTCTTTGTCTATGAGTGTATCAAATTTGATTAAAATCGGACTACTCCTTCTCTAAGCCGATTTTTTCGATTATCGATTTTCGATATTACCGGGGGTACCTCGACAAAAAACCTAGCTAAGAACACTCGCAGACGCTTATAGTACAACTGTGTAAATTTTCAAGAAAATCGGTTCAGCCGTTTCGGAGTCTATAGTTAGCGCGCGCACTCACACACACACACACAAAGTTCCATTTATAAATAACTTTAGATTCTGATGAAGGCCGGGGTGTACACTTATCGAAACGTCGAGAATATTTCAATAAATATGAGGCGGACAATGTAAATAGTGTAAATAGTTACAGTACCTCATCTCAGACATATAGACAGATCCGAAAGAAGGCCAAAGCGTACAACGACGTGAATATGACAATAAAGATGAGGATAAAAGCCCGAACAATGTAAATAGTCTAAATAGTTACGATACCTCATCCCAGAAATATAGATATATGCAAAAAGCGTGCAAATAATTGAGATATATCAGAAACATTTTTTTAATTATTTACGTGAAGAAACTTTTTATTTAAATATTGGATTCTCCTGTTTTACCTGGCGAAGTTAATTACTTTGCCTTATGATGAAGGAAAACTCAAATAAGTATAATTTAAATGACAATTTATCTGCACATGGCTGACTAATTAGCCAACCGTGAAATTTCGGCGCCGGCGTATCGTTATGTGACTGGAATTAGCCTTGCACTATTTCCCCTCTTCAGGCATTAACAGACTTTAGAGACGACATTTGAAAGACAATACTGAGCTTCTGTCACCAAGGATCGTATTTTTTTATTTATTCTTGGAAAAAGTGTTATGTTCTGAGACGTGTAATGAATGTGCATCAATTTTCCATCTAGTTTATTACTTCAAACGCTTATTGGACGATGGGATGAACACTGATGCCAACAAACTTTTGTCTTAGATTCGTTTTTCGAACTGTGGACATCTGAAGCGGAAAACAATGACTAATTACTGTTTCTACTATAGGCCTATAAATGTTTCTCTATTTCTCGATTAAGATAAGTTATGTCTGCACATATACGCGTGCACAGGCGCACATATATTGCTGGCCACGCGTGCACAGGCGCACATATATTGCTGGCCACTCGTATCCAACGATGCCTGTCTTCTTGCGCGGCTAACTAATCTCAGTTACAGACAAAAAGCAATTAGCCTGTTATATAGCATGTTACTTTAATAATAAGAACTCAGTTTTTAGAGAGTTTTACTAGTTTATTGTATATATATATATATATATATATATGGCTCGTATCCAAGGATTCCTATCTACTAGGACGGCTAGTTAATCTTTTTTTGCAGACGCCTGATCAGACAAATGTTTGTGTTTGTTCAACACCCACAGATCCCACTTGTGGTTTATATTTATTATTTTGCAATTGAAGGTTATTTTCGACTTGGATGAACCGTGGTATTATCTTAATTCCATCAGTTCTGTCTTGTAAATGAGTAAAGATTTGTTCTTTGAGTTATTCACTCCCCAGCGGGTAGCTAGTGTTGGTTAACTCGCCTATATTCTGAAATAAATGTTTAAATTTTATTTTTGACTTCAGAAATTTAATTAAATCAACTTTCTGTGTTACCTCCTCGTGGTAAGTTCGCCCGGAATCAGTCCGTCTTTTCTGTAATTTTTAATTTAATTTAATTTAATTTAATTTTTATTAGTTTACTTTTTTAAATTTTTGGTTTTTTGTTCCACTTTGAATTTTTATTTTATTTGTTTTGTCACTAACCTAAGTAGTTCGTGGAAATTATTTTGCAATTGAAGGTTATTTTCGACTTATACTAAGTTAAAACTTAGTAAATTTCAGTTACTCTTTTCTTTTTCTTTTTTTAAAATTGGAGTAGATAGTTCCTACTATCGCCCGGTCTCACACTCCACCCACTTCTTTTGATCAAGAGTAGAGGTGATCGCCTTGTTTCTTGTTCAGGAAGGGGTTTCCGTTTCATTCTCCTTCTTCAGTCTTAGTGTTAGTTCAGCTGGAAGCTGTTTGCAGTTACGGAGTATGGTGGCAACGTTTTTACATTCTGAGGGTACCGGGTTGGCAGTTTCCTGGTTGCTGCTTCCGACTGGTAGTTAGGAGCCCGAACTCTTGCGTAGCGTCTTGAGAGGCTGCTCTGATCAACAGTTGAATAATACTGGGGATCTTGTAGTGCCATATCGCGCATGGACGGGCGTCCCTGCATGAACGTTCGGTGGGCAACCCCGAGGCCACACTATGTTGTAGGCCGCGCCAGTCTCCATCCTTCACATGCTGCAAACAAGTGACCGACTGATTCTATTCTAAGACCTCTCCTTAACTGAATCACTATGGAAAAAAGCAAACATAATAGCAAAGCTAAACCAGCTAGTCTGAAAACGCACAAACCCGTCTGCATCTCTTACACTAACATACTGGTGTTCGCACTAACTTCCTCAGCGTTGATTCATTCCTTCACACTAATTCACCTGATATCTTGGCCCGATGTGAAACTAACCTTAACCCTTCTATCCCCTCTTCTGAGTTTGACGTTCCTGGCTATTTTCCAGTTTTCAGGAAGGACTCCAATGTTCATATGCATGGGCTTGGTGTGTATGTCAGCGATCACCTTCCCCTATCTAGGGCGACATCCCTTGAATCCCTGGATCATTCTTTCATGTGCTTCCGCCTCTCACTTCTAAGCTCGATTAGCTATCTCTTCTTTCTCTACCGCTCCCCTTCCTCCCCTGACTGTTCGTTACTTGACAGTATCTCTGACAATATTGACAAAGTCATTTCTTCCCATCCCTCTGCCCATATATTCGTGTTTGGTGACTTTAACGCCCACCACACCAAGTGGCTGGAGAACGCTGTCACCGAACCTGCTGGTGTCCACACCATGAATTTTTCAATCACCCAATCCCTTACGCAAGTGGTGAACTTCCCCACGCGTTTCTCCGACAACTCTAACGGAAGGGACTCACTGCTAGACCTCTGCTTCACTTCGATCCCAGACTCTTGCACTACAAGACAACTCTGCCCACTCGGTAACTCTGACCACACCGTAGTTTCCGTTAACATTTCATTCCACTCCCACCCGACCCAAGAAACCCAGACAAGTAGAATATCCTACTGCGACCAAAGAGCAGACTGGGATTCGTTCCGAGACTTCCTCTGTGACGTCCCATGAACAACGTTTTTAGTCTTCCCATCGAAGAATGTGCATCCGAGGTCTCCTCCTGGGTTAGGGCTGGCATCGATGCTTTCATCCCTGCCAGGAAATTTCAGCTTAAATCTCATTCGTCTCCATGGTTCTCGCCCGCTTGCTCGACCGCTATTGCCCACCGGAATCATTTCTTCCGACTCTATCGTGGCTACGCGTCGGACCAAAACAGACGCCTTTTCGCTTCAGCTCGTAATAAGTGTAAAAAGATACTTAACGAAGCTAAGATGTTATTTGCTGCCAAAATGAAGCAACGCATAGCATCCTCTAAGTTCGGCACCAAAGACTACAGGCGACTCTGAAAAAGAGAACTTAACAAGAGCAAGTCCACAATACCCCCACTAATAAACAAATTTGAGGTCCTCACCTCCCCAGCGGACAAGGCTGAATGCTTTGCCCGCAAATTCTCGAATAATTCGAGACTGGACTCGTCTGGAGTTTCTACACCCGACTTCCCACCTAGAACTGATGCTCAACTGAATGACGTCTGAATATCTGCTTCCTGCTTTCCTGCCTGTTGGAAATCTTCCTCTGTAGTCGCTATATTTAAAAACCCTGGAGAACCCTCGGACCCCGCAAATTACCGACCTATCAGCCTTCTTCCGATCTTTGGCAAAGTGTTCGAAGCCATTATCAACGCCGAGGTGGTTCAGCATCTCACAGCACACAGGCTCCTCTCGGACAAGCAGTATGGTTTCCGCTTCACCAGGTCTACTGCTGATATGCTAACGACCATCACCGAGTACATATATCAGGCACTCGACAGGAGTGGTGAAGCCCGAACCGTTGCCTTGGATATCTCTAAAGCGTTCAACAGAGTTTGGCATGCTGGCCTTCTATGCAAACTGCGGAGCTATGGTATAGCTGGACAATTGTTTGAACTAATCCAGTCATTCATATCTAACCGCACATTGAAAGTGGTATTAAACGGGCATGCCTCCCAGAACTACCATACGAACGCGGGTGTCCCTTAAGGCTCTATCCTAGGTCCTACGCTCTTTCTGATCTACATTACTTATCTCCCTGATACCATAAGATCCCAAGTAGGTATGTACGCCGACGACACCACAGTTTATTCTCACCTCGATAAAAAATCTGGCGTGGGCGACAAAGCTAACCTTGCAGCCGAGCTTGGAAAGAACCTCCAATCTGTAGTGGACTGGGGTAAGAAATGGCTCGTAAATTTGAATGCTTCTAAAACGAAGCTACTATCAATTAATCTTCATAGACAATCGCACCTACCTCCTATTAGCATGGACCAGGCTTGCCTCCCAGAGAGTAAAACACTACGCCTCCTTGGTCTCACACTTTCAGCGGACCTCAAGTGGAATGACTATATCGAATCCATTGCTAAATCCGCTGCTATGAAAGTCGGTTCTCTGTGCAGGGCCTGGAGGTCTTTTCCGTCCGAATCTATCCTGCACATTTATAAATCTAACATCCGCCCGTGCATTGAATACTGTTGCCATATCTGGTCGGGTTTCCCCTGCTATTCTCCTCGGGCTTCTCGACAAGGTACAGCGGAGGGTCTGTAATGTGATAGATACCGACTTAGCAGACCGCCTGCAGTCTCACTCTCACCGGCGCGACGTGGCTTCTCTGTGTCTCTTCTATAAATACTTTCACAGCTTCTGCTCCGATAAACTTAGATCACTGGTTCCCCCTAGGTCCGAATTTGCACGAGATACTAGATTAGCAACTAGATCCCACCCTTTTACAGTGAAACCGTTAAAATGCAACCGCAACTTCTACTCCAACAGTTTATTTTCTCGCACTTCCCGACTGTGGAATTCCCTTCCACATGACTGCTTCCCCGACGGCTACAATCTCCAGGAGTTTAAATGTAAGGTCAATAGACACCTCCTAACAAACTAACTCGCTTCCATTCTTTCAAACACTCTTCCCACCCACCCAACTATCTATCACCCCCCTTCTGACATTTCCTATATCTAACCACTCTTTCTATTTACCTTCCCCTATGTAGCCCCAAGCGCAATAGTGGCAGTGGAATGCCTTGCATGGGGTGAAATGATTTAAAAAAATATTGATGGTATACTCGCCGATGGTGAGATTCAAACCAAGGTTCCATGGTCAGAAAGTGAATGTTATAACCATTTTTTATAATATATTATACATTTTACATGTTTTTGAGGAATTACGACAGAAACATGGTGTTTAATATTTTGGGTATAGAAAATTAGTCCTGTTTATATATATGTGCGTCTGTGTGTACATACATGATACTGGCTGGCCACTCGTATATCTGGCTAGCTAATCCCCGTTGTAGACATTTGCTAGGGCAAACTTGTGTTTGTTCAACACCCACAGAGCTCACATATGGTTGATACTGTAACTAGCTGAGCGGACCTTCGTTACAGTTTCCGGAGGAGAGAGCACGTTATCTAGCGTGAACAAAAGTCTGAACAAGGCCAGGATGCTCAACTCCTTGGTCACGATGACTTGTGACTTCAAGCTAGCACTACCATCAATGGCACCTCAAAGAGAGCCCTCTACCCAATTTCACTCACTAGGCTTGGGCCAACTTGTAGTATAGTTTTCAGTTCCTTTCCAATGGTGTCGCACGCTGCGATCGCCTCCTCCTGACCGATAACCTCAACAAGCCAAATTCCTGACAAATTAAACATGGTCCGAAAGCGAACTCTTTAACCACTCGGCCACGTACCCACACAGACACACATAGTTAAACATGCAAATACATTCAAGTGAGTGTATGGACTTTTTATTTATTTATTATTAAACGTAGTAAATATGTAATCTGTAACAACAGCATGTCGGATGAACAATTTATAAGAAATTTTTTAAAAATAATCGTTTCTCCCTAAGCAAGGTGTGCAACGTGAGAGAAAAAACAAAAAAAAACAAAAAAAAACGGGATGCCGAAGAACGGATAAGAGATGGATGGGAATCTAGGAGATAAAAGATGACAATTGACGTTGCATTTAAATTTTGGAGATTGCAGCTAACAGGGAAGCAAGCAAGCGGAAGGGAGTGACACAAACGAGAAGTGCGAGAAAAGAAGCTATTAGAATAGAAGAGTGGGTTACATTTAACTATTTCGACAGTAAAATTGGGAATTGATGCCAGTCTAGTAGCACCCGTAAATACATGGGGTTGGGGCGCCAGGGAAAGAAGCTAGTCAGAGTAGAAACCATGACAATAATTCTAGAAAAGACAGAGGGAAGCCACACCTCGTCTACGAGAAAGTGAATGAAGCCGAGCTGCCAAGTTAGGATCACTTATATTGCAGATCCTCTTTTGAATTTTGTCGAGAACCCCGAGAAGAACAGAAATTAAATTTCTATTTCTACCACAACCAAAGAATTAAATCTGGTTTAGTTATAGGTTTCTGCCCCATAGCCCTCAGAATATGCAGCCCTAATTATCTATCTGAAGAAGAGAGAGATATTAAGCAAACATTTAAATATCACCACTACTGTGACCTTCGTTAAGAAGGTCCTCTCGCTACCCACCATGTTTGTTGTGACGTCAGCAAGGGTAGTCAATTGAGAAGCCATAATACTTTCAGAAGCTCGTTCTACGAACACGTTGTTTTTCGCTTCACTAATAAGTTTCACTTTCATTTTTTTTCCTCTTAAAAGAAAATACCTTTTTATTGTATTGTTCCTAACTGCCAAGGAAATTATCCTAAAGGGCCAAAAGTTAGCGTGTTCAGATTTTCCGAAAATCAAGAAATGTGCAACAAATGGCTTCGGGCCATCAAACGGATAGATTTTTCAGTTACCAAGTATAGCAGAGTAAGTCAACAATTTCTTATTTAGTAACGTTTTTATGTTTTAAAATCAATTTCAGAATTTTATGTGAAGAAAACATTTATTTAATTCCAGACTTTTTAAAATTTTAACATGTTGTTTGAATTGAATTTTCTCTGTGTTGATGATTTTTGTGTTTAAAAATTACTTTTAATGAATTTAAGCAGCAATAATATTTCTTTAACCAAGTAATAACTAATTAAAACATTTATTTTCTTTAAAAAAATTCCTATTTATAAAAATAAACTAAAATTTCTAAAAAAACTTTTTTCTTTTTCTATTAAAATTTTTATGAGATTCGAATAATTATTTCATTTTGCAGGGAGTCTCCTTTTGCACGTAAAAAGTCACGAAATGAACAAGATGACAAT
>JBBBDQ010000953.1:112500-157500 GCA_037127315.1 Ascarosepion bandense
TTTCTTTTTGCAATATTTATGTCATCGATTTTTACACGCTTTCAGATTTTTACATGGATCAAAATAATTGGTGTGGCCGATCAAGTGATCCCGGCGATGAAAGTAGAACAATTCAGCCAAACCGTATCACTTTTTTGCAAAGAGAGGTGAAGTCTTGTGTAATTCCGACGGAAAAATGAAACCTTTCGGATTGACTGCTGCCTGGTGGTTTTCCTTTATTGCTGCCTTTAATCAATTCACTTGGGATGTCTGAGTTTGAGTTTTGTTTAACGGCATATCAACACCTCTGTGGGTTATTTAATGCCAAAATAGTGGCGTTTTAAGGTATTTTTAAAAAATGTACGGTTATATTGAGAAGGTTGATTTAGTCAGATTTTGATGAAAATGTTATTTTTTTTTTCATTTTGGAAAACATAAGATGGCTTCTAGTTTTGTATTCAAAAATGTATTGCTGATAATATTTTTTTTCTTCAAAAATGTATTGTTGGTAATATTTTTCCTTCAAAAATGTATATTTTTCTATAAAAGTCTATTTTTATGAACATATTTCTATAAAAGTCTATTTTTATGAACATATTTCTATAAAAGTCTATTTTTATGAACATATTTCTATAAAAGTCTATTTTTATACTTTCATAGTGTTTTGATCCCCGTTTGGCGTTAACTATTTGTCCATAGCTAGGACCCTAACAGGTGCTACCACTCTGAACTTGGGACGTGCGTTCAATTGGGGTGTGCGTTGGTGTAATGGATATCGGTACGGATAAAAAAACCTGGGAGTCGATTTCGAATTTCAGTTGAATTTGTTGCATTCACTTACGCGCAATAACCCTTGAGAAAGATATACATCAGTCTCTTCTTCCTCCAGCTATGAGTTAAATAGTAAGGTAGATTAAGTTCTATAGTCTTATGCAGAAAGAAATGGCAACCGACTGTGGAAAAGTCTTCTGCCTAGGCAGTCATGTATCGAAGGAGTCATGATCACCCAAGCGTGTATCACGTGTGGTAATTAACTAAATGATACGGGTATGATACGGGTATAAAAAAAAAAATAAATAGCAGGGTAGACTGGGTTCTATAATCTTGGTAAGCAACCAGTCGACCACAGAAAGAAATGGCAAACTATTGTGGTAAAATCTTCTGCCTAGCCATTCACGGATCTAAAAAAAAGGATTCGTTTGTGTTATATATATTTTCTGACTTTAAATAATATGAAAAAGGTTGATAAGCCGTAAAAAAGAAAATCAGTCAGCATCTCGATTTTTCTGTTTCATTTTTGTTAATATCTAGCACTTTTTCAGAAAATAGTTATTATCTAAAAATAAATTCCTACAAGCAAAATATATTTTCTGGCTTTAAATAACCATCAAATGGTTGATATTCCGTAAAAAATAAACCAACATCTTTGTTTCTCTTTCATTTCCTGTTAATAATCATTATTTTCTAACAAAATTCTTACAATCGAAATATAATTTCTGGCTTTAAATAACCTGCAAGTGGTAGATAATCCGTAAAAAATAAATCAACATCTCTTTTTTGTATTGATTTCTGAGATAAGTAATTTTTAATAACCTTGGAATTATTTCGAACTTTTGTTCTCATCTTGGTTGATACAGGTGTTATAATAGACACAACGTTTCGACAAAGTACCCTCTGGTCATCATCGGGTATCCATAGACTGGTTGAATATAAAAGGCTCAAAAAATACACCGCTACGTTGGCGTAGTGGATATACTGGTTGGTTATACATGTGTTAGTATCATCTTGGATCCTTGGATCTGGTGGTGACGAACCAAATCCACCATGAAAAATAATAACTGATTTCACAGGGTATTTCGCAATAATCAATAAGGTAATCTATATCAGCTAATCTATGAACACCTGATGAGCACCAGAGGGTACTTGGTCGAAACGTTGTGTCTATTATAACATCTATATCTACGAAGATGAGAACAAAAGTTCTAAATTATTCCAAGATTACAGTCAATATCTCGTTTTGCTCTTTTTCACTTTGTTTGTATTCTTCTTTAATGATTAGTGTATTTCTAATCTTTGTTATATATATATATATATATATATATATATGTGTGTGTGTGTATGTGTGTGTGTGTGTTACGGAAATTAACGAAATAGCACACATTTTCGTCATAAAAATTTATCGTGAAATAATCAGGCCGGTAGATATAAATATAAAATACTGTTTAATTAAAAACAGAATATCTACTTAAATACGAGTATCGGTAAAAAAATAATGTTCAAAATAATTCATTATATATATATATATATATATATATATACGTATCTTTTACGTGTCTTTGCTCTACATTGCTTCCTCTTTGTTATTCCGCTTTGGTTAGTTCTGTATCGAGCATTTTTTCTTTCTTTGTGGTTGGTTCCGTTTGGGGTTTTTTTTTTCTTTACTACGGGATATTGTATGTATTGTCTGTATTCCGCAGTTTTCTTTTTTTCCCCCTCTTGTCCAACGCCTTATAGCGACGGACAATAACGGAGTTAGATTCTGTCTGTTATTTGTTGTCCTCAAAGTTTATTTTCGTATAATTTTAGGATTTAGATACTTACAGAGTCGGTCTTGTATCAGTTCTTACGGGATTCTCTTTCTGTTTTTCCCTTTCTTCTTGTTTCTCTTTTCTTTCTTTTCTCTTTTTTCTTTTTCTTTTTTCCGTTTCTTTCCTCTGAGGAAACTAAATTCAAAAGACTGCCGCTTAATTGCGCTTTTCAATCACAGTCACTCTGTTCTTGCGCATGCGTATCTCAGCCACCTTATTGCCTTTCCTAAATCAGTCGCCGTTCACTCAGTTTTGACCGGCTTGATGATTAGAATTTTCCATCTGCCTGCAAAAAAGCTTCTTGGATTTTTCACGTTGATACCTACTTTTACTTTTATACATAATGCCTTTTGTTAAATTTGCTTTTGAATACGAATTTTAATCCAACTTCACCAGTCGGTTTAAAAAATAATTGAGCTTTGTTCAGCATCGCATTTAGCTGTGCTCCTGATATAGTTCTCTAATCCTGGGTAAGGCTGTAAACTACATCCAGCAGCAAGGACTCTGATCGGGAAACTGGATATTTTGAGGGGTGTGAATTCAAACCTCAATTACTGTTGTCCACTCAGACACAAGGTGGTAGCACCTGCTTGGGTCTTGGCTATGGCCAAATAGTGAACACACTAAACAAAAAAGAAAACCCATGAAAGTATGAAAATACCAATAATACAATTTTATATAAAAAATATCACAAATTCATTTTATAGCAGAATGAGCAACAATATATTTTATAGTAGAATGACCCACAGCTTATTCTACAGTAGAAAAACAACAATGCATTTTTATACAAAAATTATGAAAAATAAATTTTATAGCAGAATGACCAACAATAAATTTTATATAAGAATGGCCAATAGCTCATTTATAGTAGAATGACCAATAGCTCATTTTATAGTAGACTGACAACAATACATTTTCATATAAAAAATACCAACTATACATTTAATAGTAGAATGAACAAAAATACATTTTATTGTAGAATGACCAACAGCTCATTCTATAGTAAAATGACAACAATACATTTTGTATAAAAATACCTAATATGCATTTTATAGCAGAATGACCAACAATATATTATTATATAAAAATTACCGGAAATACATTTTATAGTAGAACGACCAACAGCTCCTTTTATAGTAGAATGACAAGAATACATTTTTATATAAACAATAACAAAAACACATTTTATAGCAGAATGACTAACAATATATATCATAGTAGAATGTCCTACAGCACGAATTATATTATAATGACCAACAATTCATTTCATAGTAGAATGACAGCAATACATTTTTATATAAAAAATAACAAAAACACATTTTATAGTAGAATGACCAACAATATATTTTATAGTAAAATGACTCACAGCACGAATTATATTAGAATGAACAACAGCTCATTTTATAGTAGAATGAGAACAATACATTTTTTTTATAAAAATACTACAAATAAATTTTATATTAGAATGATAACAGCATACTTTTAGATAAAAAACTACCAAAGATACATTTTATATTTGAATGACCAACAGCTCGTTTTATAGTAGAATGACAACAATGCATTTTTATATAAAAAATCTCAAAAATACATTTTACAGCAGAATGACTAACAATATATTTTATAGTAGAATAACCCACAGCACGTATTATATTAGAATGACCAATAGCTTATTTTATAGTAGAATGACCCACAGCACGTATTATATTAGAATGACCAACAGCTATTTTATAGTAGAATGAAAACAATACATTTTATATAAAAATACCAAAAATACATTTTATATTAGAATAACCAAGAATACATTTTATAGTAGAATGATAAACATCTCATTTAATAGTAAAACGACAACAATACTTTTTTAATATAAAAAGTACAAAATATGCATTTTATAGCAGAATAAATAACAATACATTTTATAGTAGATTTATTAACAGTTGTTTTATAGTAGAATGACAATAATACATTTTTGTCTAAAAAACACCAAAAATACATTTTATAGCAAAGTAACAACAATACATTTTACAGTAGAATAACCAACAATATATTTTTATATAAAGAAAATACCAAAAAATAAATTTTATAGCAGTGTGAGCAACAATATATTTTTATAGTAGAATGACCAACATTACATTTTTATATAAAAAAAACACCAAATATCATCTTTAGCTGAATGACCAACAATACATTTTATAGTAGAATGACTAACAGCTCATTTAATAATAGAAAGACCAACAGTTCATTTTATAGTAAAATGACAACAATGCATTTTATGTAAAAAAATTCAAAGATACATTTTATAGCAGAATGACCAAAAATATCTTTTATAGTAGAATGACCCACAGCACGTATTATATTAGAATGACTAACAGCTTATTTTATAGTAGAATGAGAACAATACACATTTATAAAAAATACCAAAAATACATTTTATAGTAGAATGACTAACAGCACATTTTATAGTAGAATGACAGCAATACACTTTTAAATAAAAAATTACCAAAAATGCATTTTATATTTGAATGACCAATAGCACATTTTATAGTAGAATGACAAAAATACATTTAAATATAAAAAATACCAAAAATACATCTTATGATAGAATGACTAACAGCTCATTTTATATTAGAATGACCAACAGCTTTTTTTACTGTAGAATAAAAATACATTTTTATATAAAAATGCCAAAAATACATTTAAAAGTAGAATGACCAACAGCTCATTTCGTAGTTGAATGACTACAATACACTTTTATATAAAAAAAAATACCAATAATATATTTTATAGCAGAAAGAACAACAATATATTTTATAGTAGAAGGACCTACAGCACATATTATATTAGAATGAAACAGTTTATTTTATAGTAGAATGAGAACAATACACTTTTATATAAAAAATACCAAAAATACATTTTATATTAGAATGATCAACAGCTCATTTTATAGTAAAATGGCAACAATACCCTAATATATAAAAATACCAACAATATGTTTATTGCAGAATGGTATGAGTCGTGCCACTTCCTGATATCTTAGCTATCGCTCTTTAACTCAACTGTAAATTTTTTGTTCGGCCCTGATGTAGCGAGTGACTCATAGAACAAGAACAATATATCCCAGTGGTCGGAATAAAGAGTTCGGTTTGGAATTCCAATTACCTGAAGAAGTTCGATACGTAACACCGGCCGAAACGTCGTGAATATGACAATAAAGATGAAAACAACAGTCCTAACAATGTAAATAATATACATAGTACTTCATTGTTAAGTGTTACAACGGATAAGCAATTATAGAGAATCATGTCTTAAAATCGTACGATAGACAGAAGAATTAACCTGATTTATTTACGAGTGCCTATATGAGTTTAGGGTAATGTAGGAAGAGCATGTATGCATTATTGTGCAGTGGATATCGGCTCGAAACGAGAAATCGGAGAACCGGGTTCGAATTCCAGTTGAATTCTTTGCATTAATCCGTCTCATCTCCTTCTAGCTATGGGTTAAATAGCAAGACAGCCTGGGTTCTACAGCCTTGGTTGGCAACTAGTCTACCGCAAAAAAGTAATGGTTACTCTTCTGCCCAATCAGTCATTGATTGAAAGAGACATGATCTTCCAAGCGTGTATCATGTATGGCAATTAACCGATTGACCTGAATAAAAGAATTGAATAGCAGGACAGATTGGGTTCTATAGCCTTGGTTGGCAACTAGATGACTTCAGAAAGTAATGGCAACCTACTGCGAGAAAATCTTCTGCCCGGTTAGTCATGTCTCGAAAGTGAGTATCACGTATGGCACTTAACTGACTGGCATCTTTGTTGTAAATTGGAAAACATAGGGACTTTGAATTTAGCAAAAGCTTTTCTGTAAAAACCTATTTTAATTTGTTATGCTACTGATTGAAAATGATTGACGGTAAATCTTATACGTGGGAATTGATCAGTTTTTAACGATTACAAAAACTTAAACCTTCTATCAAACGAAGTAATCTTAATAACTGAGAAATATAAACAAAATGTTTCTGCTCATTCTAAGATATTTTGAGATTCGTACGTCTAAATCGAACGTTTCAGGATTTCCGATATTTTGACGCTAATTAAAAAGATAAAAATCTGCTTTAATTGCGTACAAATCAATAATAAAATTATCTAATGGTTAAGATTTAAGAATTTTTAAATTTAGGTGTTCCAGGTCCAGTGAAAAATGGTGTAAGAGTGAGTAACTAAGAAACATGCAAGGCTGAATTGGTTCGAGATATACTTTGTATATTTAGTAAGTTTTGTAGGATCACTGCACAATTGTCTCTTTTGGGATTAACTTACAAATCACAGATTATATATTTTCTCTCTCTCTCTCTCTCTCTCTCTCTCTCTCTCTCTCTCTCCTCTCTTCCTATCTATCTATCTATCTATCTATCTATCTATCTATCTATCTCAGTCTGTTCGTATCTATCTATCTATCTATCTATCTATCTATCTATCTATCTAAGTCTGTTCGTATCTATCTATCTATCTATCTATCTATCTATCTATCTATCTATCTATCTCACTCTGTTCATATCTATCTATCTATCTATCTATCTATCTATCTATCTATCTATCTATCTCACTCTGTTCGTATCTATCTATCTATCTATCTATCTATCTATCTATCTATCTATCTATCTATCTATCTATCTCACTCTGTTCGTATCTATCTATCTATCTATCTATCTATCTATCTATCTATCTATCTATCTATCTATCTCACTCTGTTCGTATCTATCTATCTATCTATCTATCTATCTATCTATCTATCTATCTATCTCAGTCTGTTCGTATCTATCTATCTATCTATCTATCTCACTCTGTTCATATCTATCTATCTATCTATCTATCTATCTATCTATCTCAGTCTGTTCATATCTATCTATCTATCTATCTATCTATCTATCTATCTATCTCATCCTGTTCATTATCTATCTATCTATCTATCTATCTATCTATCTATCTATCTATCTATCTATCATGTACAAATGTATACAAAACTAACAAATAACCTTTTCAAATAAAAATGGCAACAAAAATACACTCTTACTTAAAATTAAAAAGCGACAACTGATATTTTTGGGGGCTCATAATTATGAAAGGAGACTAGGGGAAATTAATTTACGTAAATGGATGGCCTACCAAGGACTGTGGGTTAGAATAAGGAGATAACATTTGTTTTTAGTTACAAAGCTAGGGAAGTTGTGAAGAGCCATGATCTTACATGTCCTAAATCGGCACGATGAAGTACAAAAGTCTACATTTTGAAACTATTTAAAAACAGGCTATGTTAAGGATGTGGTTTCCGGTTTTTCTCTTTTTCAATCTTTTCACTCTTTTTTTTTATTTTATTTTATTTTTTTCAGTTGGAGTAGATAGACTAAGCTATCGCCCGGTTCACACTCCACCTACGTCTATTGAACAGGTGAAGAGGCTCATCCCTTGTTTCCTGTTAAGGATGTGGTTTCCGGTTTTTCTCTTTTTCAATCTTTTCACTCTATTTTTTTATTTTATTTTATTTTTTTCAGTTGGAGTAGATAGACTAAGCTATCGCCCGGTTCACACTCCACCCACGTCTATTGAACAGGTGAAGAGGCTCATCCCTTGTTTCCTGTTAAGGATGTGGTTTCCGGTTTTTCTCTTTTTCAATCTTTTCACTCTTTTTTTTATTTTATTTTATTTTTTTCAGTTGGAGTAGATAGACTAAACTATCGCCCGGTTCACACTCCACCCACGTCTATTGAACAGGTGAAGAGGCTCATCCCTTGTTCCCTGTTTAGGATGTGGTTTCCGGCTTTCTCTTTTCACTCACGTAGCCCCCTGCGCATCAGTGGCGTTTTCGCTTTGCTTGGGGTGATATGGTTAAAAAAACAAAAAACAAAAAAAGTCACTTTACTTCACAAATCAAGATTCAGCCAACTTCTTCTGCTTTGTCTCGTGTCTCTTCAGGACGTAGGCGATGGTGGCCTTCCACATCTTCCTATCTCTTGTAGCTCTTAATACACTTTCTCTTGTTACCTCTCCCAACTCCCACTCTGCCATCCATTTGCTCGAGCTCATAAATCTAGAATATAAATGTATAGAAACTAGAATGGCCACAAAATGAGGGGTCGGTTTATATATTGATTATAATATAGAATTGATCCCCCACTTTATATCTACATAATTTCTTATTTGTTTATCAAATTTTGATTAGGTATAAATTCACCTCTTGTAATGATTCTAATGATTAGTTATTCATAATTTTTCTTCTTCTATGTGCCATGTCAATTCAGGACGTAGGTGATCATGGCCTTCCACCTCTTCCTATTCTTTGTAGATCTTAACACCCCTTTCCCATATTACCTCTCACAAGCCCTATTCCGCTCAAACGCGTCAAGAATTTGATGTGTTGCTTTTCGTTCTTTGTCTTTCCCTCTATCTGACCTGCGAGTATCAGATTCTCTAAGCCCTCATTAACGTATCCTAGAAACTACAGCTGTCTCTTCCTTTGTGTTAAGTATAAATTTCTTTTTCGTTTCCATTTTCTTTCAAAACCTCGTCGTTGCTAACATGTTCGGTTTATGGTATCCTCAACATCCTTCTGTAGAACCACATTTCGGTTACTTCAAGTCTTTTCTTCATCTTTGATGAGGTTGTCCAGCATTCGCTGCCATATTGAATCACATAACAGTTCAGTACTGTTTTCTTTGTTTCCAACAAAATTTTCCTGTCTCTCGATACTGTGCTTATCTTTTGGAAACTGTCAATTCGTCTTCGGATCCCAGGCGAATTATTTTGTCTTCAATGTCAGTCGACAGGTTAACATATAACGGAAAAGAGTAAGAATATTCGGATGTTGAACTTCTGAACAGATATCGTAAGCAATAATTGTAAATTTTATTTTCTGTAATTTGAATAAATTCTTTTATCTTCAAATATGGACTTTTCGGCTTCAAACAGTTTTCGGTAAAAATGCATTAAGTTAATTTTTTGTAAATTTTGAAGTAAAGACTAAAGTCGTTAGTGAAGACGTTGTTTTTTTTTATATTAAGATCAAAATTGCTATTTCCTTTCTTTGTATTTTCAACTTTTTCTATTTCGGCTCTTTTTTAAGTTTGTTTGTTTGTTTTTTGTTTTTTTGTTTGTTTGTTTGTTTGTTTGTTTGTTTCTTTGTTTCTTTCTTTCTTTCTAGCCTCTTTTGTTCACATGTGTTACTTGGGACTTTCTTTTTTATTACAAAGTTTTATGTGCTCCTCGTTCCTTTATTTATTTCTATTCATAGATGTTGCTTGCGGTTTTCTATCTCAGTTTGTTCATTATCTATCTATCTATCTATCTATCTATCTATCTATCTATCTATCTATCTATCTATCTATCTAAGCCTGTTCATATCTATCTATCTATCTATCTATCTATCTATCTATCTATCTATCTATCTATCTATCTACTCAGCTCTATTATCTATCTATCTATCTATCTATCTATCTATCTATCTATCTCAGTCTGCTCTATATCTATCTATCTATCTATCTATCTATCTATCTATCTCACTCATATCTATCTATCTATCTATCTATCTATCTATCTATCTCAGTCTGCTCATATCTATCTATCTATCTATCTATCTATCTATCTATCTATCTATCTATCTATCTCAGTCTGCTCATATCTATCTATCTATCTATCTATCTATCTATCTATCTATCTATCTATCTATCTATCTCAGTCTATCTATCTATCTATCTATCTATCTATCTATCTATCTATCTATCTATCTATCTATCTATCTCAGTCTGCTCATATCTATCTATCTATCTATCTCCTCAAAGTCTGTTCATTATCTATCTATCTATCTATCTATCTATCTATCTATCTATCTATCTATCTATTGATTTTAATCTCTTCATGTGTATGTAAGTGTGTATGTCTTTATATATCTGTTCATAAATATCTATCTTAAGTGTTGTTTTGTTTCTTTCAATTCATATATGTTATTTATGTTCTATCTTTCTTCCCTTCATTCTTTCTATTCATAGGTGTTATTTATAGAGTTGTGGTGATATATATATATATATATATATATATATATATATATATATATATATATATATATATTAGTTTTCGTGAGTAGGAAAGTATTCCTGCTGTACAATTAAATGAAACATTAAAAAAACAACTGACTTTATTGTCTTCCTGTGATCCATTATGAGAGGATACAATTGCTTTAAAATCTTCCCGGGAAAACATATGAACACTATTTAAAAATTGATGGATTACTCACAACCTTTTCTCCTTGTTTTTCAAATCCACGATTTTATTTTTTCTAACGCATCTCATGTTGTTGTATCAAAACCGTATCATTCATATTCGTTTCACCCCAAGTAAGGTAGTACTGGCACTGACGCACAGGGAATGATAGTGAAAGAAGAGGGAATAGAGAAAAAATACGTTACAGAGGATGTCGAAGAAAAGGTAAGAGAGAGATGGGAGTCAAGGAAATAAAAGATTGCTGTTATGGTGCCCTCTTACAAGGAATGCACTCTTCCTCTTACTATATAGCTACCTGCAGACGGCAGCTAGAACGTAGTAAAGTGGGCAGTTAAAGCCAGCTACAATTCAGCAATAAGCAGCGTAACTGTACCGTTCAGATTTACTTATTTATATTTGCTATCATTAAAACTACTTTGTACACAAGTTTTTGTTATTCTAATACACTGTTTTGAACCTACCTTCTGTTTTCCGTGTCTTACTTTCGACCAAACCGGTTACTACATTTTGCGGCAAAGTTTCGCCACAACAACTCTACAACAAATTGGCGACCAAGATCCACAACAATTGCAATTGGCATTGCACTTAAACCTTTGGAGATTGTAGCTATCAGAGAAGCTAGCAAGCTGAAGTGAGTTCCACATACGGGAAGTCCGAGAAAAGAAACTGTTAAAATAGAAGTGGCAGTTACATTTGCCTATTTGGGCGGTAACAAGGTGGGACCTAGTGGTCAATCTAGTTGCACGGGTAAACTTATGTGGTCGGGGCACCAGGGAATGAAGCTTGTCAGAGTAGAAGTTGTGAAAATATCTGTAGAAAAAACAGAGGGAAGCCACATCCGTCGGTGAAGAAGTGGCTGAAGTCGAGCTACCAGATCGGGACTGATTACATTGCAGATTTTCATTTGGATGTTGTCGAGAACCCTGGGATGAATTGGCGGAGCACATGTCTCGATATGGCAACAGTATTTGATGCATGGACGAATGGTAAATTTATGAATATGTAAGGTGGATTCTGACGAGAGAAACTTCCTGGCTCGGCACAAGTTTTTTGGTTCCCTACCTAATGAGTCAGTCAGTCAGTCAGTCAGTCAGTCAGTCAGCTAAGTGCCATACGTGATACACGCTTGGGCGATCACATCTCTTTTGATCCATGCCTGATTAGCAGAATATTTTCACGCAGTAGGTTGCCATTTCTTTCTGCTGTAGACTGGTTACCAACCAAGGCTATAGAACCCAGCCTGTCCTACTATTCAATTCTTTTATTCACGTCAGTCAGTTTAGAGCCATGTGTGATATACGTTTGGGCGATCATAACCGACCAGGCAGAACATTTTCTCGTTGTAAGTTGCCATTTCTTTCTGCGGTAGACTGGTTGTCATCCAAGGTTACAGAACCCATTCTGTTCTGCTATTCAACCCGTAGCTGTAGAAGAGATGGATTTAGATTTTTTCAAGAGGTATTTGCAAGGAACCCGACTGGAATTCGTACTTTGATTTCTGATTTCTCATTTTCCATTAAAACCCACTGCACATTTAAGCACATCTAATTTTTTCTCTATGTTTTATGGTAATTTTTGCCTTAACATTTTCATGTTACACATATCCTACCGTTTTAGCTTAAAAGAGAGCGTCATACGCCAATACCATGGCTGGAAAGATCTGTTGTCAACTTTCTCATGAACGTCTATGGGCGAAAGGCAACAGAGATTAGAAATCAAAGTTTTCCGTTTTCTTCTTCTTATCTTTTTTTTTTTTTTTTTTTTTAGAATGGACACTCATTTAATTACTGACCAGGTTGAAGGCTGCATTTTTCGGCGAGCGAGAGAGTGAGAACAAGTGTATTCAACCGCTTGACGCTGCACATTCTTGAAAATTCAACCTAGATTTATGTGGATATGTTTCAGTGCGCCACGTCGCTACTGAACGCGACATAAGGCCAGTTTAAAGAGGATTTAACAGAAATACCGAGGAAGAATTGCCCAAGTTACGTCGGACATCTCAGGCTTGTAGATTTATATAGATTGAAAAAAAAAAAAGAATAACAAAGAAAGAAAAAGAGGTGGAATAAGAAGACAATGAAGAAAAATAATTTGAAGAAGAAGAAGAAGAAGAAGAAGGCAAAGGAAAAAGGCAGAAGAAGAATTAGAAGAAGGAAAAAGAGGCGGAGGGGGAATAAATGTAGAAAAAGAAGAAATAAAGAAGAAGAATTCAAACGAAGAATAAAATGAGGCAGAGGAAGAAAAAGAAGAAGAAAGAAAGAAGAGGCAGCAGCAGTAGCAGAAAAGAAGAAGAAGAAGAAGAAGAAGAAGAAGAAGAAGAAGGCAAACGAAGAAGGAAAAAGAGGTAGAAGAAGAAAAAATTAAAAAGGCAGCAAACGAAGAAAGAAAAAGAGTTTAAAGAAAAAGAAGGCAAAGGAAAAAACAGAGGAAGAAAAAGAAGAAGAAGTAGCAGCAGAAGAAGTCAAACGAAGAAGATAAGAGGCAGAAGAAGAAGAAAATGAAGAAGTTGGTGAGCGAAGAAAGAAAAAGAGTTTGACGAAGAAGAAGGCAAATAAAAAAAACTGAAGAAGTGGAAGCAGGAAAAAAAAGTGGCAGAGGGGGAAGAAAATTAGAAAAAGGAGAAATAAAGAAGAATGCAAACAAAGAATGAAAAAGAGGCAGAGGAAGAAAAAGAAAGAAGAGGCAGCAACAGTAGTAGCAGAAGCAGTAGCAGCAGCAGCAGCAGAAGAAGAAGAAAGCAAACGAAGAAGGAAAAGAAGCGAAAGAAGAAGAAAGAAAAAGAGATGACGAGAAGAATGCGAACAATGAAGTAAAAGAGGCAGAAGAAGAAAAAGGAAATGAAGAAGAAGAAGAAGAAAGAGGCAGAAGAAAAAGAAGATGAAGAGAGACACGAAAGAAGAAGAAGAAGAAAGAGGCGGAAGAAGAAGAAGAAGAAGAAGAGAGACACGAAAGGAGAAGAAGAAGAAAGAGGTGGAAGAAGAAGAAGAAGAAGAAGAAGAAGAAGAAGAAGAGAGACACGAAAGGAGAAGAAGAAGAAAGAGGCGGAAGAAGAAGAAGAAGAAGAAGAAGAAGAGAGACACGAAAGGAGAAGAAGAAGAAAGAGGCAGAAGAAAAAGAAGACGAAGAGAGACACGAAAGAAGAAGAAGAAGAAAGAGGTGGAAGAAGAAGAAGAAGAAGAGAGACACGAAAGGAGAACAAGAAGAAAGAGGCGGAAGAAGAAGAAGAAGAAGAGAGAGGCGAAAGAAGATGAAAGAAGAAAAAGAAGAAAAAATAGCATAATATCCATTACGCAGACGACAATTATTTTCTAACACGTTTACACCAATCATCTATTTCCTTTGTGTGATTTTCTCCATTACGATGCTTAACGCTAATACTTTTATTCTGTACAATTAAATAATAATATCGTTAAGAAACTGACTTTTACTTACTCCTCTTTGCTTCCATATATTCGGTTTTCAGCCTTCCACCTCTCTTACATCTTTACACAGACATTTATACAATAAATATCTTTACGTGTAATTTTTTCTGTTCTTCTCCTTCATCGATCTTTCCCTCTGCCTTCTTTTTGTTTCCACCTTTTAAGAACAATTTTCTATTCGTTAAACTGAAAGTCTCAAAACTAATATAATTGATCAGCAGAAAAATATGACGATTATTTGTCAATCAATGTCACGATTTTAAGAAAAAACTCTGATTTACAGAAAACTGCTATTCGCTCTACTTTCGGCGAACATTTCAGATAATACAAAAATCACCAAACAGGGAAAATCTCACACCAAGCCTACATATAATACAAAAACAGTCAACACGCATACACACACTAACACAAACATTTAATCATAGCTTAAAAATTTAATGAGCCATATATACTAACACAGAAATAAAGGTCGACTTAATAACAAAAAATGTCTAACACAAAATGTTAAAAAGGGGTCACCTCACTATAAAGTAATTAAGCAGACTTACACTTAAGCACGTTAAAAAGAGGTCGATACAATAAAAGGCAATAAACCACCTGCAAATCCTACAAAACTTAATAAACAAACACTATAATAATTAAGCGAGCTAAAAATGAAGCCAACTCAATAAAAATAGCAATTAACCACCTGCAAGTCCTATACCACTTAAGAAATAAAATCCATCAAACAAAAAGAATTACTCACTCACAAATATATTAAATTACACCTAACTTTATATAAATGTGAAAAGAAATTGTGAAACAACAGCAGAAAAACAAAAAATTAAACAATCTTTAATCATATTGAAACATCTTGAATCACTCTGGACTATATTGAACCATCTTGAAACATATTAAACTACCTTGAATTATCTTGAATCCATTTTGTACCATACTGAACCTTCTTGAATCATCTTGAACCAGTCCTTATACTTCTCATACAGCAAACACAGTTGGATACTAAATAACCTTTAATATAAAGTTTAAACATATATTGTGCGCATATGTCAAAATCTTGAGAAATGTCGGTTCAGAATCAACGTAATCGTTTTTAGCTAAAAACATATGCTTTGTTTTCTGCTGTTATTCCAGTATTGATGGGGGTTTTCCTTCCTTAGCTTTTGGTGAATACGATTAGATCCTTAAAGATAGAATCAATCAGGGAGGAGCTCCTACAACAGGAGTGGGAACACTCTGGATTTGAATGCTGTGCAATTATTATTAAATCTGTTATAGTGGAACATCCTGCCATCCCCGAGAGTAGAATGCTCTACTTTATAAAAGACGGTAACGAGCTGTACGACGATGGAAAAGGTCTTAGGTATTCGCCTGACTGCTCTATGACACTGTCAGCTCTCTTACTTCGGGTAGAGGGCGCTCTCTGCTTCGGAGCAGAGAGCACAAACCCAGTTGTGTTTCCGCCGAAGGGTAGAACCACGACTGGGGAAAAATAGACAGACATTTTTTGGCCCGACTATATGGCCGGGGATACCCACTATAAAATGACCATGTGTCACATCTGGCCTTGCGTGGGAAGGCTAGTAAATACAGAAAAGGTCTTAGGTATTCGCCTGACTGCTCTATGACACTGTCAGCACTCTGCCTTCGGGTAGGGGCGCTCTCTGCTTCGGAGCAGAGAGCACAAACCCAGTTGTGTTTCCGCCGAAGGGTAGAACCACGACTGGGGAAAAATAGACAGACATTTTTTGGCCCGGCTATATGGCCGGGGATACCCACTATAAAATGACCATGTGTCACATCTGGCCTTGCGTGGGATGGCTAGTAAATACAAAACGTCTTAGGCACTCGCCTGACGACGCTATGACACTGTCAGCACTCTGCCTTCGGGTAGAGGGCGCTCTCTGCTTCCGAGCAGAAAGCACAAACCCTGTCGTGGTTCCACCGAAGGGTAGAACCACGACTGGGGAAAAATAGACTGACATTTTTTGGCCCGGCTATATGGCCGGGAATACCCACTATAAAATGACCATGTGTCACATCTGGCCTTGCGTGGGAAGGCTAGTAAATACAGAAAGGTCTTAGGCGAAAGCATTCACTATTCTATAGTCGATTCCGCTCCAACCCGTGGCTTGCCTATATGTGTATTATTGTTAATTGTACCTTAGTACAATAAATCTGTATTTCTTATTCCTGGTGTGGAGTTCCATTCTTCAACTGATCATTTTATACTGTATTCCTTTTCGGGATATATCAAAATCTTAACATGCAAGAGCAATTATCAAGTGTCGATTTCTTAATCTTTTTTAGATTAAAACCTACACTTTTATTGTCCAGTGTAAATTATTTCTAATATCTCTCTCATTATAGGAAGCAACATTAGTCACCCGGCGTGTTTGGTTGAATTAAGTGTCACACCTCCATCTCGGACACGTCCTAGTGGAATCTAACTCTATGCTTACAGAATGTAGTTTTTTGGGGGAAGTAAATCGAGACGGTAATTCAAGAATCATATGTAAAAGACACGCAACATTTAATTCTTTGATATTTTGTTAGTATGTTCTTTATTAAATCAGAAAAGTTTTAATTTCTATGAAACTCAAAAAGGTTTTGTACAATCAACATGAATGAATCTCATATCACCAACTCAATTGGATACGAACAGACTATTAATATAATGTTTACCTTGGTGCATACTTCAAAATCCTGACCTGTTGAGTACAGATTTCAAGTCAGTTGATTTAGTTTACAAGTAAGACTTCATAATATTTAATAGATCTATTCGACGCAAATAGTCAGTCAGTTAAGTGCCATACGTGATACACGCTTGGGCGATCATGTCTCGAAAGAGACATGACTGACTGGGCAGAAGATTATCCCGCAGTAGGTTGCCATTGCTTTCTGCGGTAGACTGGTTGCCAACCATGGCTATAGAACCCAATCTGTCCTGCTATTTAACCCATAACTGGAAGGAAGAGACGGATTAATACCTTTCCCAAGGGTATTTGCGCGTAAGTGAATACAATGGATTCCACTGGAATTCGAACTCGGCTCCCCGATTTCTCGTTCCGAGCTGATATCCACTGTACCACAACGCATATGAGTAAATTATAAACTTATCTTCAAGGAAAATTTAGATAATGGAAACTAAGCAAATAAATATAAAAATGACTTATTTCTAATGTTTTCTGTCTGACTTTCACCGAAACTTATGTGAATTGACGGCATATGAAGAAGCCCGAAGGATACAATCGTTGAAATATTGTGACCATAACAACAAAAATGAGGATCATTTGTCCACCTTGTAAGTAATGTAAATGATTTCTAATATGTTCAGAAATGTTTAAGGCCCTTTTCGTTTTGTTTTCTTGCTGATAAGCTGTTCTCCCATTTACCGGAAGCAGCATTAGTCACCCTGCATGTTTGGGTTGAATTAAATACCACACTTCCATCTCGGATACGTCTTAGTAGAGTTATTCTATGCTTACAGAATGTACGTCTTTTTGAGGAAGGAAATCGAGATTGCAATTTAAAAAGCACAACTAAAAAGACCCGCAACATCCAATTCTTTAATATTCTGCTAGCATGTTTATTAAATCAGAAAGTTTTAATTTCTGTAAAACTCAAGGTTTTGTACAATTAGCATGAATAAATCTCATGCTGCCAAATCAATTGGGTACTAATAGATTAACTTTTGTTAATTATGATTTTATCTTTTTACTTAACTTAGTTCAGTTTTAAGGAAATTGGAGCAAACTTTATTGTCAAGATGATAAAAACTTTCACGTAGATGTCATTGTCTTTAAATATTAATTTACTGAACTTAATTTTTCGGTAGTCATAAAATATAGTTTCTTCAGTTGTAAAATTGTTAGCGCGCCGCCCCTATTTGACTATATATAGCAATGGTGGATTCTCTACGGGAGAGTTGTGGAGAGTCACTAGACTGACGACTCTACGACACTGTCAGCTCTCTACTTTCGGGTAGAGGGCGTTCTCTGCTTCCGAGCAGAGAGCAATAACCCAGTCGTGGTTCCGCCGAAGGGTAGAACCACGACTGGGCAAAAATAGACAGACATTTTTTGGCCGGGCCATATAGCCTGGAAAGCTTAAATATAAACTGACCATGTATCATATGTTGCCCTTACTGGGAGGGACGACTAAATAATGAGTTGTAGAGAGTCGTACGGGTGTAATATAACAATCTGGCCCCACCCGAGGAAGGTTGATGCAAGCGATGGTGTTTCCCGTCGGTGAAGGGGTCGGCGAACGACAAGACAGGTGTTTGAGAAATACATCCTGTCGGGGCCTGGAGCGGATGTCGTTTGACCTTATTTCCGACAGCGGCGGAAATGACTACGGAGGCAAACAGATCAGGTGTCTCTTAGAATTACGTGGGCGTTGCGTGGGCGAGGCAAAACCGGAAGGAAAGTCCCGGTTCTAGAAGACTATATAAAGACCTCGACACACGGATTCGCCAGCAGAGAACGGCCAGTGGAAGTAGAGAGACGCCACAGGCAAGACTACACTCCCGTCGACCCATTCTATGTGCGCTCTCACTCTTTCATTCTCTATTCCACACGGGTTCGTCGTCAGTAATAAAAATATAACCTTATATTTTTATATATGCGTATTCTCGTTGTTTTGTCGTCGTACGGCGATATATAACACGGGTTCGTATAGAGTCACTGGAGAGTCAGTGCGAGTGTTAGACACACTACCGGTGGTGTAACCTACACACATGAATGAATCACATACCGCCGACTCAATTGGATACGAATGGACGATTAACAAAAACTGTCTTATAGATGCTTTGCACTGCGTCAATCTTCTTCAGAAATAGCAAAATTGTCAGTTGTATGCAACTGCTTTCAATTTTCAAAAATGGCTTGGAGTGGAGCGTCTAGATCTTGACGAAGACTATCCTTCTTTGTTGATTGACACTACAGAATCACAAACAGAGAATTGTACCAGATACATTAAACTAGGTACTTCCTCTCCATTTCGATACCTAAGTTTTAAATTGAATTTTTGAAAAAAAAACAAAACTTTTTTTTAAAAACTCTAATTTTAGCTTAATTCAAAGCTAAATGAGTAAATTTAATATTTCCAGTAAGTAAAATACCCTGGTGTATTTCAAACATAATTTATATTCATTGGAATCTAAAATTGTGTGAATTTAGAAAATATTTTAAATTTTTCGGACAACTTATGAGCGATCGATACATTTGTAAACAAAATTAATTCTTGGTTATAAAAATCTTGCAAAACTAAAATATATATCTCTCACAAGTTATTTTGGAAAAATTAGCAAATCTAAAGTTAAATTAATCTGATTTGAAACAAATATTACTTGTTTATGACAGGACATTTAGAATAAAAGCATTTCTTAATCACAAAGGTCTGACTCGTAAACCTTTCAAGTAGGCGATGACAGCCCCTGTTATCAACCATTTTTACACATCTGGAAATTACGTTGAACAAAAATTGACAAAATCCAATTTAATATTTTTTTACGGGAAACAACGCTTGAAACATGTGACCTTTCAAGGAGACTCTTAAAAGTTTCTATAATAAAAGAAAATATGCAGTTTAACAAAAATAAAAGAAAAATAGAAATTGTTTTAAAAATCTTAATTCTAAATGATTTGCATTAAGCTTTTGAATTTTGGATTTGTAAATAAAGTCTTTATTTAATGAATTAATAGCCGAAGACACTGAGTAACTGGAAGAAATTTAATAGATGTTTGAAACTTTAATTAGCAAAGATAAAAACGGAAACAATTGTTATGAAAATTTATTATTCATCGAAATTTTTTTCTTCTTCAGAATATGATATCCTAAAATTATATTATTTATAAAATCAATTAAAACTTTATCTACATTATAAACAGCGTAGTTTTAATGCATTTTTGATTTTACTATTCTGAGCAGATTTTCGGAAAAATGACCTTGTTATTAAAAAGAAATTACATGATTTACATTCCCCAATGAGTCCTGCATTTAACTAAGAAAAAAATTGGTATAGAAAATATATTTTTAGAAGTTCTATGTAATTAATTTTAGTGGGGGAGTAACAGCTGTAAAAAAAGTATTTTTTACCAAGATTTTCTAAAATAATAATTGCATAAAAAGTTTCATTCATTTGTGAATAAGTCTTGAAAGTTTCATTAAACTCAATGAATCAATTAGTTGATTTTTGCAAGAATGTTCAAATTATTGCGTCTTTCAACGTCGCCCACAAAAAACTTCTTTTTTTTTTTATCATTTCACCCCGAGCAAGGCGGAAACGCCACTGATGTGCAGGGGGTTACATAGATGTAAAAAGATTAATTAGAAAAGAGTGAGGAGTACAAACTAGTTAGAAAGGAACAATAGAAAGCAGGTGCGATGACAGATACATAGGTGGAGAGAAAGGGAAGGTTATACAGGGGAGGGGAGAGAGCTAGAGTCCAGTGGTTAGTAGATGAGTATTGACTTTGCATTTAAATTTCTGGAGGTTGTAGCCGTCAGGAAAGCAAGAATACGGGAGCGAGTTCCACAGGCGGGAAGTGCGAGAGAAGAAGATGCAGGAGTAGAATTGTCGTCTGCATTTGGCTAACCTGACTTGCGTAATATTACGTTTTCCTTAATAGTCACATTACGTTAACATGGCGTGAATCGCTGACGGAAAACAAAAAATGAAATTGTATTTGAAATTTCGAACGTGTAAGAAAGGATAGAAATTTTTTAAAAAATAATGGCAACAAAATTTGATCTTTCCTATTAATAAGAGCAGAAAAAATTCGATGATAAAACTTTGTTTTTAATAAGTTTGAACCCTTCTAACATCATCCGATGCTGTATTTTCGGCAATTGCATGTTAGTATCTATATTAAACTGTGTGAATTGCAGAGAGATATAAACATCGAGACTATCAAATGTCAAATGATGGATCCGTGCTTCCTTCAGGGTTGATATATTAATTCTTTAAAAATAAATATTCGACATTTTTTAACCAATGGCTGGAGTTGCTACAAAAATTAAAAACATATTTCGTGATCTCATTGACGAATATGTAAGCCATGTCTTTATATCTGACAAGAAGATCGAGATACCAGCATGCCATAACAGATTCATGACATAATGGTTGAAAAGAAAATCCTTTACTCCAGTCATTCGTTTTCCCCACCAAGCTACGTGAAACTTACACTTTCTTCCTCACTTTTTCTCTTGATGATTTTTCTCAAACATACACGCGATGGAACCACATTTCTTTTTAATAAAAATCAGCTACAAACAAGGACAAGGAAATTTAGTTGTGAAAAAAAACGAAAATGAAAATATTTCAAATTTCATTGTAGTGCGTTCATTCAAGTCCGCAATAACTGTACCAGATATATTTAATCTACGGTATAAAAAGTTCACATCACTTGAGGACTTCCAACAACAGCAACAATTACAATGGATAGCACATGTAACTCGAAGAGAAAATAATGACATAATAAAGATGTTGACATTTCACACTTTTTCAAATAAAAGGTCAGGAAGGAAAAGACGGCATTCATTCCGAATCGGTACTTGGTAATTGTTCTTGTTATGAGAAAGATTTGAAATATGCGCACAGCATATGTTCAAGTTAAATGATAACAGTAATATTAGCCGTTTCCTTAAAAGGTTCTTCGTATTATAATTAGTATAAATTACACTCTCTCTTTGTTTGACTTGCCACCTGTCGAAACTCAGTGTTATTCGTGCACATTAGAAACAACCAAAACACAACTATCAACATGATAAATATTAAGGGGTAATACCAAAATGCTATGCAGCAAATCTAATGATAAACGCAAAATTCTAAACTCTACTATTATAGAAAATAACAACATTAAATAAAATATAGATCTGCACCAACGTCTCTAAACTGGATCCTCACAAAACATGTGGACTTGATATCCCTGCAACAGTTCATAAGAAATGTCATCCTAAATTGGCTCGTATTCTATCTAAACTCTACAAGAAATGCCTTGCTACTTTTCACATTTCTGACTGTTGGAAATCTTCTGTAGTTCCAATCTTTAGGAACTCATTTGAACCGTCTGGTCCTTCTATCGGCTTGTTATAGTTCTACCACATTTTAGCAGTGTGCTAGAGGCTCTAATCAATTCTGAATTGGTTAAGAATATCACCTCGTTACGCTTTCTTTCAGATAAGCAATTTGGCTTTCACTTCTGCAAATGTGTTACAATCATCTTGAATGGCCACTCTTCTAGATCACTTTATATATTAACGCATTTATATTCCGTAGAGTTGTGTCATTAGACCTACTAGGAATTTCGAACCGAACCCTTTATTACAAGCACTGGGGTATATGAACTCCATTCCTTGCCTAATGCCTCTTCTGGAAGTCATGAGTTATCTCCCTCTAATTCCTGTAAGTTACTTGTTCGCTGGAATTGAACTCACAACTCTGTTCATAGGAACTAATCAACGTCTATATCCACTGGGTCATGTGTCCTCAAGGACAAGAACAGCATCAAAAATTGCAATATGAACACTGGTAAAAAAAAGAGTTACTGGACATTAGGTTTATAAGTCCCAACAATTCAGAGGGAGAGAGATCATGACTTCCAGAAGAGACATTAGGCAAGGAATGGAGTTCATATACCCCAGTGATTGTAATCAAGGGTTCGGTTCAAAATTCCTAGCACATAAAGAAGGCCGGAGCTTACAACGGCCGAATCGTAGTACAAATGACAACAAAGATGTGCTCAATAGTCCGAATAATGTAAATGCTGTAAATACTACCTCATCTCAGAAATATAGATAGAATAACTTTTACTTTCCATAAGCATGGCTGATGCTAACCGCCAGAAGAGTTGCACGTTCTCGAACAAATAAAGTGGAAAGAGTATATTGAATCAATTGGTAAGTGTGCAGCTAGGAAATGTGAAGACGTTCGTCAGTTAACTGAACAGAGTTATGCCGACTTCTAAATTTCTAAGTTTCGTGAACGCATTATTTTGATGTCTTCACTCTTCAGGGTGTTTGTTTCTTTTGATACTGTTTTCTGATTATTTTCTTATTTATATGGAGCCTGGTGAAAGTTAATATCTTTGTATGTTAGGCGATTCTGCAATGGTTAAATTGCATTTTTTTTACATCTTTTTAGTGCACGTTGGATGACTTTTGTCAGATTCCTAGGCAAGAATGACCCACTACGCAACCACACTGGCTCAATGAGTGTTGGTAGCGGCGGATGTGACACGCTTGGGCGATCATAAAATTTTCGATTCATGATAAGGTATTTTCGTGCAAATAAATGTAACCAACTCGCGTGGAATTCGAACTCGGCTATCCGATTTCTCACTGACCTCGACTGGAAGTTGCTTAACATCGGTGATTGTACGCCAACCGGTGTTTCAACCTGATATTGCTGTAAGCCCATGTAGAATCCCCGCCTAAACTTCTTCGTCGTTCACGTTCACTTAGTAAAGGCATGAATCCATCTCTTCCCATCACAGAGATCTTTCACCTCTGTTAGCAACCAGTTAAGGTGAAGAATTAGTCTGGAATCAAAGCTGCTCTAAAGACAACGAGAAATCCCTCCATTTTTTTTCATAGAATTTAAAGGTGTTTACAGATATGTTACATCGCCGAGGTGGATAGGATACACAGAGAAAGTGTCCTGCGGTATTATTCAGGACAATATCCGGTACTAAACGGATATAAACAGAACAGTACAATAGTTACAATGACAGATAAGACAGAACTTACAACACAGATGCTGTTATTCTTTACTTAAAGAGACCATTTCCGGTCATGTGCCATTTCATCATTGAGAGTGCTTCAGGGGTGTCAGCCACTCTATAACAAAATATTGAAGAGATGATGCTGTGGTAGAGCATGAGTGTCTACGTTATATAATGATATGCCACTACTTTTATATAATTGGAGTAGATAGACTAAACTATCGCCCGGTTCACACTCCACCCACATCTATTGAATAGGGGAAGAGGCTCATCCCTTGTTTCCTGTTTAGGATGCGGTTTCTGGTTTTCTCTTTTCTAATCTTCTCACTCTTATGTAGCACCTTGCACATCAGTGGCGTTACCGCCTTGCTTGGGGTGATATGATTAAAAAAAAATTGTCACTTTCTGTTATTTATTTATTTTATTTTTTTGTATTTTTCTGACGTCATTTGTGATTCGATGTAAAAACCTTTTAAAATATGTTCTAATTAGAAATGTCCCTGGATGCAGAGACAAGGTCACTCAGTGGCTTTTGCTGTAATTATATCAGAATCCTTGTGAAAATGGCGTCATTGCGTCGGGCAATTCTATCACAATGGTTACAGCAATCGTTTGAGGATTTACACTGATTTTGTTCAATTTCTTATTCTGATGCGAAACTGCGTCAACGAAAATAAATAAAACTCGTTTAATAAATATTTACTTTTAAAATTTGCTGGATAAATAAAATTTTTGAGCAAATGTCACCATATGGATTGAAATCTTTTCATTTTAATAATGATAAAAAAGGTAAAAACATGACTTAATTTTAAATCTTTCCGTGTTTACCCATTAACCACAATAGATACGCTTCTCTTCTTCCCTCTTGTACAAATGAATTGAAACAACGGCTTTAGTTTTCTTTCTTTCACCATACGGTCGGTTTTAGGTCCAAAGAATTGACAGGGTGTAATCGATTTATATTTTTCCTCAGTTTAGGTCAGTAGCTGTGGTGTAGGGTAATATGAATCTATTTTCGGGGTGTATGATGAAATTCATTTGGCCTTGGAAGATATTGCGTCACCCGTGATTGCATCAGGTTTTTTTTTTATCACGCCCAGGCATTATTGTCTCGACTGTCGATTATTGTCTCGACTGTCCTATGGCCATTGTCTGCGATGGACATTACTCCTAGGAAGAGTACAAAAATTGTAACGCTGTACGAACACACTGGCAAGTCTGAGAGAGAGAGAGAGAGAGAGAGAGAGAAAAGGCTTACGGCCTATCACGTTGAATACACCGGTTCTCGCTCGATCACCAAAGTTAAGCAACGTTGAGCCTGGTCAGTACTTAGATGGGTGACCGCTTGAGAATACCAGGTGGTGTAAGCGTTTAGTAACGGATGTGCGTTGTGGTGCAGTGGATATCGGCTCGGAAAGAGAAATCGGTGAGCCGAGTTCGAATTCCAGTTGAATACCCTGCATTCACCTAAGCACTGGTACTCTTCGGGAAAGGTATTAACCCATCTCTTCCCTCCAGTTATGGGTTAAATAACAGTGTAGGACTTGGGGACTCTGCCCTTAAAAGCAAATTCAAAGAATCTTGATACTCGAAAAGAAAAAAAAGTATTACTAGACACAAAACTTATATAAAAACAACAATAAATTATTGAAAGATAAAGGTATTACCAGGAATAAATAAATAAAATTTAGTTGGCAATAAATGACCCGCCGAGGTTGATATGCCATAAAAAACAACCAACCAACCAATAGATAGATAGATAGAGAGAGGGGAGGATATTGCTGATGTCAGCTTTTCAATTATCAGTTGTGTCATCAAAGCGAAGAAACAAACTTGATCTATCAGTCCAAAACGTAAAGGAAAATGCGGTCGGAAAAGCAAGATAACGCCAAGAGACGATGTATACGTGATCAGGGAAATTGTGAAAGATCTGAGGAAGGCATTATTCGTTTTGTTTTAATTAATTTGTACAAGAGTGTAGGGTGTGAGCCCCCACACCACCGGTCCTTCTCGTCGACTCCAACATTCTTGTGGCCGATCGATAGTCGAGCATATCGTTCCAAACCGGGCTCTCCCCACGCTGTGCTTGATTGATCACATAGCTGATCTGAGCTGAAAGTCGCCGAAAATCCGTTGCATCGATGATCCAGACAGAGCTGGGAGCTACAAGAAACAGTCAATTCTTTGTAAAATTAACAAGGAATTTATATACATACGTTCTGTTCGGTACAGTATTTGGGTAGAGTTTATCACTCTTGCATGTAGACAACTATAATTCCAACCCACATCTTCTACAGGATGTAGCACTTTATTTAAGTTGGTTGGTCTAGCAACAGGCTGGAATTTGAAGTTCTTCAAAGGTAGAAACAACATGACCACACGTTTTTCATGTTAATTCAATCTGTACCGGTTCAACTTTACGGTACTCAATTGTACCGTTTTCTCTCAAAGGACTCATCTGTTTATATTGGTTCTAGAGGTGGTTGTGACGCACTTTTGGATACACTTATCGTTATCAAATGACCAACAAGGGATCCTCCTTTTGGTCATCTGATTAACCTCGTCTCTCTTTTTTCTGTGTGAGTGCTTCCGACTATAATTTGAGTGGCGTAGAATGTTCTTTCAACTTTCCCCAAAATCTACCGGAGCGCTTATTCATTGGTCATCTGATCATCTCTTTCTCTTCTGTGTAAGTGTCTCTCACAACCGCCCTATGGGCGTGTTTCAGGCCAACGGTCAAATTTTAATTATCCTTTTTGCTTTTCTGCTTTCGTTGTGTGTCGTTGTGTCACATCTGTGTTTTTATCATTTCAATCGCTATAAGAAATTATCTGTCTTTGGTCGAAAAGAAAGATCATATGTTTCTCTTTTAACTCTCAGCGTTGCAAAATTTCACAAAGGAAAAGGAGGTGGCTATCGCTTTCTTCAGTGGTCGTTAAATTTTTCAATAACGGGGAAACCTATTTTTAGTGGAAATAAATTTCCAACATGTCCGACTAAGCTATTGTTTGCTAGTAGAATGAAGCAGCGTATAACATCTTGCAAGTTTGGTCCCAAAGATTACTGGTGGCTCTGCAACAACAGAAAATCCTCGATCCCTTTTCTATTCAATTAATTCGTCTCATCCACAGCAGTCAAGGTCAAGTGCTTTGCTTGCAGATTCTCGCCCAGTTCCCACATTTGACTCGTCTGGATTACTCACACCCAATTTCCCACTTAGAAGTAAATTTTAATGCTTCTAAAACGAAGCTACTGTCAATTAACCATCATCGACAATCTCACCTACCTCCCATTAGAATGGACCAGGCTTGCCTCCCAGAGAGTAAAACACTACGCCTCCTTGGTCTCACACTTTCAGCGGACCTCAAATGGGAATGACTATATCGAATCCATTGCTAAATCCGCTGCTATGAAAGTCGGTTCTCTGTGTAGGGCCCGGAAGTTTTTTCCGTCTAAATCTATCCTGCACATTTACAAATCTACCATCCGCCCGTGCATTGAATACTGCTGCCATATTTGGTCGGGTGCCCCTGCTGTTCTCCTCGGGCTTCTCGATAAGGTTCAGAGGAGGGTCTGTAATGTGATAGATACCGACTTGGCATACCGCCTGCAGTCTCTCTCCCACCGGCGAGACGTGGCTTCGCTGTGTCTCTTCTATAAATACTTTCACGGCTTCTGCTCCGATGAACTTAGATCACTGGTGCCCCCTAAATACGAATTTGCACGAGATACTAGATTAGCAACTAGATCCCACCCTTTTACAGTGAAACCGATAAAATGCAGCCGTAACTTCTACTCCAACAGTTTCTTTCCTCGCACTTCCCGACTGTGGAATTCTCTTCCAAACGATTGCTTCCCCGACGGCTACAATCTCCAGGAGTTTAAATGTAAGGTCAATAGACACCTCCTAACACACTAACCTGCTCCCATTCTATCAAGCACTCTTCCCATCTGCCCGACCCTCATCCTCGCTATCCTTACTCATCTATCACCTTTCTCCTGACATTCCCCATGTCTATCCACTCCTTCTCTTTACCTTCCCCTATGTAGCCCCATGCGCAATAGTGGCAGTGGAATGCCTTGCTTGGGGTGAGATGATTAAAAAAAAAAGAAAAAAAGTAATATATATATAACCCTGTGTCTGCTCTCTAACATAATTTCTAAGCTTGAGTCTTATAAAGCAAGCAGAGTCGATCGAATTTCAATCATCGTCCTGAAGAAATGTACCCTGAGCTGGTTCAAGTTCTCTCGAAACACTTTAATTATTGTCCCGCTGCTTCATGCTTTTCTGCTTGTTGGAAGTCCTCCTCTGGAGTTCCTGTTTTTAAGAAGTCTGGGGAGCCCTCTGATCCCTCAAATTATTGCCCTATTAGCCTATTACGGCTATTTGTCAAAGTATTGGAGGCTATTATCAATGCTGAAATAGTTAGGTGTCTCACATTTCACAACTTTTTGACAAACAATATGGTTCTGCTTCGCCACGTCTATCGTTAATGTGCTAACTGAATATATATTCCAGGTTCTTGATAAGAATGGCGAATCTCGAGCTGTTATTCTTGATACCTCAAAACATTTGACAAAGTTTGGCATGCTGGCTTTCTGTGCAAGCTCCAGGTCTACGGTATTTCTGGACGATTGCTTGAAAATCGTTCCTATCAAATCGTGAAATGAAGGTCGTTTTGAACGGGCAAGATTCCAGATTTTTTCATACGAACTCGGACGTTCCTCGTCACTCTATCCTAAGTCCTATGCTTTTTCTGATCTTCACCAATGATCTTCCTGATGTAATCAGTTCTCAAGTAGGCAGATGACGCCATTAAATTTCATCTCAGTAAGAAAGCTGCCAAGGCCGATAAAGTAAACCTGGCTACTGTCTTTTCAAACAGACCTCCAATCTGTGATTGAATGGGGTAGGAAATTAAATTCCTTTTAATGAATCCAAAATGAAACTGCTCTCTTTGACACACCATAGAGAAACTTTCTTGTATACTATCAGCAGTGGATGACGCTAGGCTTCTAGAGATCAACACACTGAGCCTCCTTGGCCTCACTCTCTCAAGCGATCTCAAATGGAATAACTACATCAAATTCATAGCTGCTGGGTCACAGGAAGTTTTTCTCGTCAGAATCCATTTTGCACATTTATAAATCTATTATTCGTCCGTGCATTAAATACTGTTGTCATACTGTTGGTACTGTTGCTATTCATCTTGACGTACTCGACAAAATCCAGAGCAGGATTTGCAATATGAACGATTCTGACTTGGCCGCTCGACTTCAGTCACTTTTTCGCCAACGTGATGTGTCTTCTCGATGTCTTTTCTACAAATATTTTCGCGGCAATTTTTACTGTCGAAATAGATAAATATAACCGCCTCTTCTACGCTAAAAGTTTCTTTTCACGCACTTCCCGCCTATGGAACTCCCTTTCGTTTACTTGCTTTCCTGATAGCTACAATCTCCAAAAGTTTAAATGCAATGTCAATTACCATCTTCTATCGCTTTGGTTTCTGTCCATGTCTTATCCTTTAGCGACATTCCCTGGACCTAGTTTTTTCTGTCACTGTAATCACCCGCCCCGCGCACCAGTGTCGGTCCCGCCTTGCTTGACTATGATTATTAAAAAATTCTAGAAACGATTTTTGTAAAAGTTAGTCTGTTGACATTTAAAATGGAAACACTTGACATTCATTGAATGAACAGTTAACGTTACTGTCAATTGAAAGTTAGAATAGTGAAATTAACCGTTTCTATACAGGAAACATTAGGCAATCATTGACTGAACAGTTAACGTTACTGTCAATTGAAAGTTAGAATAGTGAAATTAACCGTTTCTATACAGGAAACATTAGGCATTCATTGACTGAAAATTTAATGTTAATGCCGGTTGAAATTTATAGAATCTTTTTCTTAAAATATTTCAGGAAAATAAGTTTCCCAAATCCATAAACCTTTATCTCTCTCGTATTGATGGGAATTTCCTTACAAAGCTTTTGCTTAAAATAATGTGGAAATCAATATTTTGGTCATATCATTTTCCCTTTCAAGTTAAATATTTTATTAACCTAGGCTGTTACTATTGTCAGATGTTTTATCTATTTGGTCAAGTTCTTTGAGATTGTACAGCCCTAGTCTCTAGGAAAGTAAAACTATCGACATTTTTTTTCCTGAAACACAGAGCATCCATACAAGAAAAAAAAATGAAATAAAGGAATAGGTCAGAATCGAAAGTGTGATTACTTAGGAATCTTCGACATTTTATGTAAACGTTTGACCTTTCAGTCGTAAAAAGTGATTTTCTATTCCCGATTTGACTAGACGGAATTTCGAAATTGTACCCATTGAGTTCAACTACTTCATCTCGTTTCGAAAAAGTCGTCAGCTTTCTTTCTTTTCTTTCTGTTATTTCTTTCTTTCTGTTGTTTCTTTCTTTCTTTTGTTTGTTTGTTTCTTTTTTTGCTTCTTCTTCTTTCCTTTCCTTCGTTTGTTTCTTTCTTTTGCTTCTTTCTTTCTTTCTTTCTTTTGTTTGCTTCTTTCTTTTGCTTTTTTCTTTCTTTCTTTCTTTCTTTCTTTCTTTATTCTTTTTGTTTGCTTGTTTCTTTTTTTGCTTCTTTTTTTCCTTTCCTTTGTTTGTTTCTTTGTTTGTTTCTTTTGCTTCTTTCTTTCTTCCTTCATTCCTTCTTTTTGTTTGTTTTCCCTTTTGCTTCTTTGTTCGTTTGTTTCTTTCTTTTGTTGCTTCGTTTTTGTCTTTCTTTACTTTCGTTTCTTCTTTCCTTTCTTTCTTTCTTTCTTTTTGTTCGTTTTTTGCTTATTTGTTTCTTTTTTCTTTCTTTCTTTTGTTCTTTTTTATTTGTTTCTTTTGTTTGTTTTTTATTTCTTTTCTTTCTTTTGTTTGTTTGTTTTTAGTTTGTTTTTTCTTTTGTTTGTTTGTTTCTTTTTCACTTTCTTTCTTTCTTTCTTTTGTTCTTTATTTTTTTGTTTCTTTCGTTTCTTTTTTTCGTTGGGTTATCTTTCGGATGGTTATTCACTGAGACTGAAATAAACATCAACAATCAAATCAACTTTTTGATTTCGATTTGGATATTTACAATTGACTATTTCCAAGAATTGCAGTTTAATTCAAAATGCAGGAAATCATTTAGTGGATTCATTTTAGTTAATGACAAAATTATAAGAAAAAAAAAAAGTGAAACGTATCTATAACAAAGAATTATTCTCTTAATTCTTCCCACAATTTTCTTTTATAGACAATCGCATCTACCTCCCATTAGCATGGGACAGGCTAGCCTCCCAGAGAGTAAAATACTACGCCTCCTTGGCCTTACACTCTCGGCGGACCTCAAATGGAATGACTATATCGAATCCATTGCCAAATCTGCTGCTATGAAAGTCGGCTCCCTGTGCAGGACCCGGAAATTTTTCCCACCTGAATCTATTCTGCACATATACAAATCTACCATCCGCCCGTGTATTGAATATTGCTGCCATATCTGGTCGGGTGCCCCTGCTGCTCTCCTTGGGCTTCTTGACAAAATACAAAGGAGGATTTGTAACGTGGTTGATACTGACTTGGCAGACCGGCTGCAGCCGCTCTCTCACCGGCGTGATGTGGCTTCCCTGTGCCTCTTCTACAAGTACTTTCATGGCTTCTGCTCCGATGAGCTTAGATCACTGGTGCCGCCTAAGCAGGAATTTACACGAGATACTAGATTAGCAACTAGGTCCCACCCTTTTACAGTTAAACAAATAAGATGTAACCGTAAATTCTACTCCAACAGCTTCTTTTCTCGCGCTTCCCGCCTGTGGAACTCCCACAAGTCTGCTTTCCCGACAGTTACAATCTCCAGGTGTTTAAATGTGGAGTCAATAGACACCTCTTATCACACTAACTCCCAACTATTCTCAGAACACTCTCATCTACCCAACCCTCATTCTCAGTATCCTTACCCGCCTATCACCCACCCTCTGACATTTCCTATATTTAATCAGCCTTTCTCCACTCTACGTAGCCCCCCTGCGCAGTAGTGGCAGTGACATGCCTTGCTCGGGGTGAAACGCTTATAAAAAAAAAAAATTCAACCTAAGCAGGACGGGAATGCAACTTGTAAGCAGGCTGCTAAAGGGAGTAAAAAGGTGAGTAAAAAAAAAATAATATTATAATGAAGATTGAGGAAAGAACAAAAGAAGAACGTAATTCAAGAAGACAAAAGAAGGGGATTGACGTTGCATTCAATTTTAGCCATCAGGGAAGCAAATAAACGGAAGGGAGTTCTATAAATGGTAAGTGCGAGAAAAAACCGTAGAGGTAACGGTTGCATTTATTTATTTCATCAGTAAATATGGTGGGATTTAGATGCCAATTTAGCGACACTTAAATTCATGCAGTCAGGGCACCAAGAAAAATATTCCGTCAGAACGGTTCCTATGAAAATATTTGTAAAAAAGACAGAGTATTGGAAATATTTTATAGATGAAGGAATTGTCTCTCTTTGTAGAGGTCGTGATTACCGGACTCTGGCTTGGGTTGACAGCAAACCAGCTCTGGCCTCTTTCTCCTTACGATTTCGCCGAGAAACACGGAGTAATTCTAGCTCCATGAATCTCAACCAGCAGCCACATACTGTCCGAAAATGGAGCGGCCCAGAAGACGACACAGGATCGAGGATGTCCCAACAGTTGCAATAAAGCAACCCAGCTCTGGCCTCTTTCTCCTTACGATTTCGCCGAGAAACACGGAGTAATTCTAGCTCCATGAATCTCAACCAGCAGCCACATACTGTCCGAAAATGGAGCGGCCCAGAAGACAACACAGGATCGAGGATGACCCAACAGTTGCAATAAAGTATCAGATAACAGAATCACTCTTCAACTTGAAGACGAATGTATTTTGACGTCGCAACAGAAAGAAAACTGTTAACAGAATGAACTATACTGATTCCAGTTAAGTTTTCGTTTTTTGCAACCATTGTCTTAAACCCTATTTTTGTATCTTCCCTTTCTTTCTTCCTCTTTCTCTTATAAAGCCTTTCTTTTTTTCACTCAAGTTTGGTGTTGTCCTGTTTTCTCTCGCCGTGTCACGTCAAGGCTCTTTTACCCTTATTTTCTACAGAAGACAACTTAACTGGTCACTAAAATTCTAAGAGGTTTGAAAACCCGCATACTTTGCTAAAAATCATAAGAGGTAAGCCAAGGGATGTCGGTGAGAATGTGGCTGAAGTCAGGACCAATTACATTACGGATCCTTCTTTGTATTTTTTCGAGAACCCTGAGCGAAATAGCAAGAGCAACAGACCATACACGACAGCAGTATTTAATGCACGGGCAAATAGTAGATTTGTAAATGTGCAAGATGGACTCTGATGAGAAAAAAAAACTTTCTGACGTGATAAAATGGTTCAACTTTTCTTTGCAGTAGATGCAACTATTGATTCGATGTATTTGTCTATATTTCACCTGAATTTATATATATATATATATATATATATATATATATATATATATATATATCTGAGCTGAGGTAGTATTTAGAGTATTTACATTATTCGGACTATTGTCCTTACCTTTGTTGGCATTTATACGACGTTTCGGCCGTTTTACGCTCCGGCATTCTTCAGGTGCTTGGGATTTCGAACCGAATCCTTTATGACAATCACTGGGGTATATGATTCCTATTCTTTGCTTAGAGTCTCTTCTGCTAGTCATGATTTATCTCCCTCTAACCCTGTGAGTTAATGCCGAAGACAGTATCAGTATGTTAACATCCAAGACATTTGGAAGAAATGACATTCGACGATATAAGTCAGCTAATAGTAAAAACACATATATGGTCTAGAGAGTCCCAACCTTGGCACAGAGTATACATACATCATGTGAATGTTAATTGAGTGAGATCAGGGTTAGGGTTAGGGTTAATACTGGTAGATGCCAAATTTTGTAGGACTGTAAAGCAAGTGTTAAGGATAATATTTTCAAGAAATGGAATTCCGAAAACGCAACCTACCCGAGTTCTGTGACGAGGAACTATGCCAATAATTGAACAAAATTGGTTGTATTTTATGGCATATTACCCTCGGCGGGTCATTTATTGCCAACTAAATTTTATTTATTTATTGCTGGTAATACCTTTTTCTCTCAACAATTTATTGTTGTTTGTTTTAGAATTTTTGTTTCTAGTAATACTTTTTTCTTTTCGAGTATCAAGATTCATTGTGATTTGTTTTTAAGGGTAGCGTCCCCAAGTCATATCCTGATATTTAACCCATAACTGGAGGGAAGGGACGGATTAATACCTTTCCCAAGGGTACCTGTGCTTAAGTGAATTTAATTGGAATTCGAACTCGGCTCACCGATTTCTTTCCGAGCCGATATCCACTGCACCACAACGCACATCCGTCACTAAACGCTTACAGCACCTGTTATTCCCAATCGGTCACCCATCTAAGTACGTTGCTTAACTTCGGTGATCGAGCGAGAACCGGTGTATTCAACGCGATATGGCCGTAAGCAACAAAATTGGAAGCAAACCATCTAAAACCAAACGGATTAGCAGAAAGGATGGCGCAAACTGTCTACAGCGGAACGAAAAAAATAGAAACATTTCTTCCTAGATGGTTGTTAAGCTATAGGACAATACCACATGCAGGAAGATGGAAAATCCCTTCCGCTCTCATGGATAGACAAACTAGAACCCCTTTAATCAGGCCTTGTGCCACTAACGAAAAACTGTAGTATAAAAAGAGTAGTGAATCTAATCTACAAAAGGCAAGATTTATAATGAAAATTGGACAGAGCACTATGATAATATGTAGTCAAATCCCAAGTAGGCATTTATACTGACGACGCAACAGTTTACTCTTGCCTCGATAAGAAATCTGCCGATGATGACAAAGCGAATTTAGCTGCTGAACTTGAAAAGGACCTCCAGTCTGTGGTGGACTGGAGTAAGAGATGGCTCATAAATTTTAACGCTTCTAAAACGAAGCTATCATTTAACCACCATAGACAACCGCTTCTATCTCCATCAGAATGAATCAGGTTAGTCTCCCTAAAATCAAAACACTGCGCCTCCTCGGTCTAAATCTATCACTCGACCTCAAGTGGAACGACAACATTGAATTTATAGCTAAATTTGCGGCTCGGAATGTTGGTTTCCTTTGTAGGGCTAGGAAGTTTTTCTCGTCTAAATCTATCATACATATATATGAATCTACCATCTAACCGTGTATTGAATACTGCTGTCACATCTGGTCGGATGTCTCTGCTATTCATCTCGGGCTTCTTAACAAAATCCAACGCAGAGTGTCTGATGTAATTAATCCCGACCTGGTACCTCAACTCCAGTCACTTTCTCACCAACGTAATGTGGCTTCCCACTGTCACTTCTACAAATACTTTTATGGATTCTGCTCTGATGAGCTTTGCTCCTTGGTTCCCCTCTCTTCATGAATTTACTCAAGCTACTAGACTAGCAACTAGGTCGCCCCCTTTTACAGTGAAAATAATCAAATGTAACCGCAGCTGATACTCTATCAGTTTTTTTGCTCGCACTTACTGCTTTTGGAATTCCCTTCCGTATACTTGCTTCCCTGACAGCTACAATCTCCAAGAATTTAAATGCAAAGTCAATTGCCATCTCCTATCTCCTTGACTCGCATCCTTTCCTTGACAACCCTTGTATCATGCTCTTCCTTTCCACTCCACTCTCATGCAGCCCTCTTCACACCTGTATTCTCATCCTGTTCTTACTCATTCTCTGACTCCCCTGTAATTTGTTCCCCTTTCTCATCACTCCCCTCTTCTGTAACCCCCTTCACACCAGTGGCACTATTGCCTTGCTTGGGGTGAAATGATTAAAAAAATAATAGAGAATAGGAAAATGGGATATTAGCGCATGATGGCCAAGTTAGCTTGCAACACGAAAGCGATGAAGAAATGTACAGTGAGCCTGAAAGTAATGTATTTTATACCTACCTATATACAATAATGGATGTGTGCCTTATCCTCTTAAATAGGTGGACACTATTGGAGTAGAAAAGAGTAGAAATTTTATACTGACTAACAGTTCACGAGAAGTGTAATCTACTTCACGCGGCGTGAGAGTCATGCATTTGTTGATATACTATTATTCCCAACCTCCGATTTGAAGATTACGCACGCAGTAACCTTTTAGAGTTACAAAATAACAAAAGCAAAAGTGTCATGTAAGCGCAAGACAAACGTAACCATGAAATCGAGAGCAGTATAGACTCTGAAGATGAACAGTCGTTGGAGGAACTCTCTTATAAAAAGAAAATAATCACGATCTCCCATATCTAGAAAGTATGTTAGGGAGAAAAAGGCGACAAAAGCTCTCAGAAGTACCAGGGAAAATAATGGAATAAAACCTCTTCGGTACAGGAAGATGACGTGACATAGGAAGTCACCAAGAATATAAATAGCTACATCTATTACTCATGAGTTAGTTGAGTGATTACTACTTTGCGTGGGTTAGAAACACCACTCAACAATTACGTAAGGGAAATAATGACGAAAAATTAGTTGTCGTAGGTGTTGCCGGAAGGTATTTTGAAAATCTATGGAGAGGTTTTGAGAGATATTTCAAGGTGAAAAGTGTTGGGAACGACAAGAGATAGGGGCAAGTGGAATTCCATGATCGCCTACGTCCTGAAAGGACACGGCATATAAAGAAGAATTTCTTTTTACAGTTAGAGTCATCCTTGAATATTATCTTTCAATTTCATACTGACACAAGATATGCCATTGGAAAATGTTTTGAACAAAATCTTCTAGTGTAGGTAATAATACTTCAAACGATATAACATCAATATTCGATGGAAAATAGAATTGGTAACCCGAATATTTAAGAGGATGTCGAAATTATTCGGTTTAAGAATAAACTATTTGCACACGGCCATTATCGCGCAAACATAATACGATATCAAAATTCTTAATAAATTTATTCGTCTGGTGTTACGACCATTAATAAATTTACCAATAAAAAACACACAATTCTTAATATATATTTTTATTGTTATTATTATTAGTAGTAAGAAGTTTTGATAAAAAAATTAGTAACATTTTACTACTAAAATAACATGAACAATGTTATTATTAGTAGTAGTACGATTAAAATTATCTTTTTAGTCATACTAAATATCATGACTACTAATATTTTTTTAATCGTTTCACCCCAAGCAAGGCATTCCACTGCCACTATTACGCTTGGGGCTACATAGGGGAAGGTAAATAGAAAGAGTGGTTAGATATAGGAAATGTCAGAAGCGGGGGTGATAGGTAGTTGGGAGGATGGGAAGAGTGTTTGAAAGAATGGAAGCGAGTTATTGTGTTAGGAGGTGTCTATTGACCTTACATTTAAACTCCTTGGAGATTGTAGCCGTCGAGGAAGCAGTCATGTGGAAGGGAATTCCACAGTCGAGAAAAGAAACTGTTGGAGTAGAAGTTGCAGTTGCATTTTATCGGTTTCACTGTAAAAGGGTGAGATCTAGTTGCTAATCTAGTATCTCGTGCAAATTCGAACCTAGGGGGCACCAGTGATCTAAGTTCATCGGAACAGAAGCCATGAAAATATTTATAGAAGAGACACAGGGAAGCCACGTCGCGCCGGTGGGAGAGAGAGATTGCAGGCGGTCTGCTAAGTTGGTATCGATCTCATTACAAATCCTCCGCTGTACCTTGTCGAGAAGCCCAAGGAGAATAGCAGGGGCACCCGACCAGATATGGCAACAGTCTTCAATGCACGGGCGGATGGTAGATTTATAAATGTGCAAGATAGATTCAGACGGAAAAAACGGATTTAGACGGATTTAGTAATACTAATAAAATTATCAATACTATTAGTAATATTACCATTTCTAACACTAATACAAATAATATTGTTACTAGCACTATAATTACTATTAGTAATGATACAACGTAACTTGTTAATTTCCTGTAAATATTTTCATGGTAATTGTTTTAATGAACATTCCTCTTTAGTATCTAAACCTTATGAATTTAAATACAGCACCACATTTTCGGTTTCATCGTTTTACTTCTGAATTGGCTGGATGCAACGGTAAATTCTATACTTGTGAATAGTGGAACTCACTTACCGTTTCTTGTTTTCCACTCAACTTTAATCTTTAAAAATGTAAATGCAATGTCAATCTTTATCCTCTGTCTTCTTAATTCCTCTTCTTTTATTGTTCTCTCTCCTTAATTATGTTTTCTTCTTCTCATATTATTATAAGTCCTATGCTAACAGTTTCTTCTCTCGCTTGTGGAACTCTCTTCCGGCTTCTTGCTTTCCACTCAACTTTGATCTTCAAAAATTTAAATGCAATGTCAATCGTTATCCTCTGTCTTCTTAATTCCTCTTCTTTTATTGTTCTCTCTCCTTAATTATGTTTTCTTCTTCTCATATTATTATAAGTCCTATGCTAACAGTTTCTTCTCTCGTTTGTGGATCTCTCTTCTGGCCTCTTGCTTTCCGTTCAACTTTGATCTTCAAAAAATTAAATGCAGTGTCAATCGTTTTCTCTATATTCTTAATTTCTGTTCTTTTATTGTTTTTACTTCTTGACAATGTTTTATTTTTCTTTCACACTCAGCAGGCCTTTGCGTCTTAATGGCTTAATTGCTTGGGGTGAAATGATTAAAAATACTGATGCTATTACAACTACTAATAATACCTTAGTAGTACTTCTACTATTAATCCTACTGTCATAATTACCATAGTCTAGTAATGCTATTACTACTATGTCTACGTTCCGTGTCTTTTCAGACCGTAGTCACACACGGTTCTCCACAACTTCATTTTTATAGTAGCTCGTAGTAGATTTTGTCTTTTAGATAAGTCTTCTATTCTCTGTTCTGCCAACCATTTACACAATGCTCATTAGATAGGTTATGCGGTGCTTTACTCTGTCCCTCTTGCCTTCAATATGTCCTGTGAGTGTCAAATTCTCTTAGTAAATTTTGTCTTTCTCCTATCTCTCCTAATTCCTGTTCTGCCAATCATTTACACAAGCTCGTTAGATAGGTTATGTAGGTTATGTGATGCTTTCTTCTGTCACTCTTGCCTTGTGTCCTGTGAGTGTCAAATTTTCTGCTTTCTTTTTTCATGCGCAAGAAATTTCAACTGTCGCTTTCTGATTATACGTATAAGTATTCTTTACGTTTACATTTTTCTGAAACTTTGTCATTGCTCACGTCTTCAGTCTATTTTATTCCCATCATCTTTGTGTAGAAACAAAATTCTCTTGGCTGGAGTTTCTTTTCTCTCTGTGATTAGATGACTCACCATTTGCGGCCATGTAGGAGAATCGATGTTGGATAACCGTTTAGTTCTCTTTTTTTTTGTTTTCAATTAAATTTTCCTGTTTTTTAATACTTTGCTTAGCGTTTGGAATGCATATTTTGCTATCGCAATGCCCCTTCGGACTGTGGTAATAAAATAAGCCCATCACATCTCTCCATGTAATTTACGGTTGCCTGTCAACATCGATCACAACAAAGTAGATATTCTTCGCCGCTAAAACTGAATTGGTCAAATAAAGCTTCATATGTTTCTAGTTGCTATTATATTATACTGTCCTTTGTTAAAAAAAGAACTTCGTAAATATTTACATTTTTATACTGTAGTGATATATAAACGTTTTTTACAAATATTTCACACGAAGTAAGGCGGCACAGCAAGTGGTGATGTAAGGGACGCACCGGAGCCTTGGACTGTTGTCCCTTTCGTCAGGATCGATCCTGGTCTGAGAACAAGCCATCAGCCCACACTTGTTGATCGTTGATGTCATTGACGCAGCAGCTGGTTTTAAACTGTAATCTCTCTTACCCATGTTGTGATTTTGGTTTTAAGAAAATTATCACCGGGGTATCTCAGCCAAGCTAAACCAAGTTGGATACGCGCGCACAATTGTGGAAATAAAACATCACCAATTTTTGAAATAAAATAGACGACGCCTGAATAAATCATTAGATGGTATTTATATACAAATACAAAAAAATTAGAATTCTTCTTTTTCCCAACCTGCTTCTATTAATTGGCGACAGAACGAAATTTTCGGTTAGTTTCTCCAAGATGGCCAGACTTGGTAATTAGGTAATTAGTAAATTCAAATACTATTGTTTGTACTTTGCGAAAATGTTTGTCGGCGTTTTCTAAACTTATTATTATCAGGTTGGCACAAGTATATTGTCGGAGTTTCTAGGAGTGTTTTTTCTTCAGCATATATTTTGGGTTATTATTGCTTCAAACTTCGGTTGGTCACTTTAAACTCCGAGCAGCGCTGGAAGGGGAACTCGAACTCACTTCATCTCCGAGCGGGAACTGACGGGGACTACTGGGAACTGCCTTTAGCTCTTGTGGGCTCTCGTATTTATGGTTGTCCCGTTTTACTGGTGTGGTGAGGACGCATAAGGGGTTTTATGCAAATATCCAAAAATTCGACCAGTCCTCTTTCTTTGCTTCACACTTCCAATGATGGAAGATTTCCCCCTCCTCTTCGAAGGAGCTATTACATGACGTCAACCTTTCTGGCGTCTTACTTTTCTTTATCTCTATTTCACACTTCCAGTTCTGGAATATTTCCTCCCTCTCTTTGGGAGAAGCTATTACATGACGTCAATCTCTCTCAGTAAAATTTAGAATGATAATTTTCCCAACCATTAACAGTTCTCTTTTTCTCTTCTCTCAACAAGATCATTTTAACTATTGCTCTCTAATCGATTGATCTCTAATTGATTTGCCGAATTTCCATCTGGGGAAATATGAATGGTTTTGACATTTGACTTATAATTATCTCGGCTGCATTTCGCCGAGTTTCACCTGAGAGTTTGCAATTTTAGGAAAACGAATCTGTTTCCGACAAAAAAACAAAAAAACAAAACAAAAAAAAACAAACAAAAAAATACAAAAAAAACCCAAACAAACAAACAAACAAACAAGCAAGCAAACAAAAACAAACAAACAAACAAAAACATCGTGCTGTTTAACCCTTTCTTGTCCGAAAAAAAAAATTGTTTTCTCTAATCCTTTTTTGTCCGTAAAAATCAAAATGGTTTTAGTTAACACTTTTTCGTCCGTAAAAAAACAACAAAATGATTTTGATTAAAACCCCCTTCCGTCTGCACGCCATGTTAAATATTGTCACAGTTACAGTGATAGAAAAACTCGGTACATAGGCTTTTAAGAAAAGGACAAAAGATGAACGGGATTCAGGAAGATAGAAGATGGCGATTGGCGTTGCATTTAAATTTTGTTAATCATTTCACCCCAAGCAAGGTGGGAATGCCACTAATACGCAGGGGGTTATAGGGAGTGAAAGTGATAGAAAAAGCTGAGGATAGGGAGGATTGAGAAAAGGACGAAAAATGAATGGGATTAAAAAAGATAGACAATGACGATTGATGTTGCATTTAAATTTTGTTAATCATTTTACCTCAAGCAAGGCGGGAATGCATCTAGTAGACAGGGGTTTACAGGGAGTGAAAGTGAGAGAAAAGACTGGGTAAAAGGATGATTGAGAAAAGGACAAAGGATGAACGAGATTTAAGAAGGTAGAAGATGACTATTGACGTTGCATTTAAATTTTGTTAATCATTTCATCCCAAGCAAGGCCAGAATACCACTAGGACGCAGGGGGTTACAGGGGGTGAAATTGAGAGAAAAGACTGGGGATAGGGAGGATTGAAGAAAGGGCAAAAGATGAACGGGATTCAAGAAGATAGAAGATGGCGATTGACGTTGCATTTAAATTTTCCTAATCATTTCACCCCAAGCAAGGCGGAAATGCCACTATTACGCAGGGGGTTACATGGAGGGGGTGAAAGTGAGAGAAAAGACTGAGGATAGGGAGGATTGAAGAAAGGGCAAAAGATGAACGGGATTCAAGAAGATAAAAGATGGCGATTGACGTTGCATTTATATTTTCCTAATCAGTTCACCCCAACCAAGGCGAGAATGCCACTAGTAGGCAGGGGGTTACATGGAGTGAAAGTGAGAGAAAAGACTGAGGATAGGGAGGATTGAAGAAAGGGCAAAAGATGAACGGGATTCAAGAAGATAGAAGATGGCGATTGACGTTGCATTTATATTTTGTCAATCATTTCACCTCAAGCAAGACGGAAATGCCACTATTACGCAGGGGGTTACATGGAGTGAAAGTGAGAGAAAAGACTGAGTATAAGGAGGATTGAGGAAAGGGCAAAAGATGAACGGTATTCAAGAAAATAGAAAATGGTGATTGACGTTGCATTTAAATTTTGTTAATCATTTCACCCCAAGTAAGGCGGAAATGTCACTAATACGCAGGGGGTTACAGGGAGTGAAAGTGAGAGAAAAGACTGGATATAGGGAGGATTGAGGAAAGGACAAAAGATGAATGAGATTCGATAAGATAAAAGATGGTAAGTGACGTTGCATTTAAAATATTGGAGATTGTAGCTATCAGGAAAGCAAGTAAATGGAAGAGAGTTCCAAAGGTGAAAAAAGCGAGTTAAAGAAATTGTTGAAGTAGAAGTGGCAGTTAGATTTAAGTATTTCAGCTTTAAAAGAGTGGGACCTAGATGTCAATCTAGTATTGCGCTTAAATTCATGTGGTCGAAGCACCAAAGAAAAAATCTAGTCAGAGCTGTTACCATGAAAATATTTGTAGAAAAGGCAGAGGGAATCCACGTCACATCAGTAATAATGTTACTGAAGTCGAGATGCTAAGTTAGAATTGGATTATATTGCAGATCCTTCTTTGGAAGTTTGTCAAGAAACCCGAGATGAATAACAGAAGAACCCGACCAGATATGGCAACAATATTCAATCTTCGGACGAATGGTAGATTTATAAATGTGCCAAATGGAGCGTAATGAAAAAAGTTTCTGATGCGACACAGAGACTCAGCCTTCCTAGCAGTAGATGCAGCTATGGATTCAATGTAGTCATTCCCTTTCAAGTCGGTTGAAAAAGTGAGGTCAAGGAGGCGCACAAGATTCAGTGAGATAAAAGATGGCAGTTGATGTTGTATTTAAAATTTTGGAGATTGTAGTTATCAGGGAAGCAAGTATGTGGAAGAGAGTTCCACAAACGGGAAGTGCAAGAAAAGAAACAGAGTAGAAGAGGTGGTTACATTTAACTCTTTATCCGGTAAAAAGGGTGGGACTTTGATGCCAATCTAGTAGTATGAGTAAAAACGTGATCAGAGAACTAGAGAAAAAAATCTCGTCATAGTAACTGCCACGAAAATACTTGTAGAAAAGACAAAGGAAAGCCACATCACGTCGATGAAAAAATGACTGAAGGTAAGTTGCCAAGTCAGGATCAATTATATTGCAGATTCTCCTTTAGATTTTGTTGAGAACCTCACGATGAATAGCAGGAACATCCGACCAGATATGGCAACAATATTTAATGCACGGACAAATGGTAGATTTATAAATGTGCAAAATGGATTCTGAAGAGAAAAAACTTATTGACCCATCACAGTGAACCAACCTTCCTAGCAGTAGATGCAGCTATGGATTCAATGTAGTCATTCCATTTGAGGGAATGAGGCCACAGTGACCCAACTGCCTAGCAGTAGATGCAGCTATGGATTCAATGTAGTCATTCCACTTCAAGTCGGTTGAAAAAGTGAGGTCAAGGGAGGCGCACAAAATTCAGTTAGATAAAAGATGGCAGTTGATGTTGCATTTAAAATTTTGGAGATTGTAGTTATCAGGGAAGCAAGTATGTGGAAGAGAGTTCCACAAGCAGAAAGTGCAAGTAAAGAAAATGAAGTAGAAGTGGCGGAGACTACCGTCAGCTATGCAGAAATGTTTCTTTCTAATGGTTAAAGGAGAGCAGTTATGTTTCTAATGCTTTTGCAATTACTATCTTTTTAGCATATCTAAGTTAAAGATGGTAGACATTCCCAAGTTGTAACTATTTTGTGTTGAATAGAAGAGAGGTTTTACAGAGAGCTCAAGCCCCAGGGATGTATCCCACTAGGCGGTACTTCTGCATCGGGAGTGGGTTGGATTTATTGCTCAGCGCCTGAGCCGAACCTAAAATAGATTGGATTTATTGCTCAGCGCCTGAGCCGAACCTAAAATGGATTGGATTTATTGCTCAGCGCCTGAGCCGAACCTAAAATGGATTGGATTTATTGCTCAGCGCCTGAGCCGAACCTAAAATGAGGAAGTGTAGAGAAGGTTGTGTTTTTTGTTGTATTACCGTTAATAATGTGTGTTGTAGTGCAGTGGATATCGGCTCAGAACGAGAAATTGGGGAGCTGAGTTCGAATTCCAGTTGAATTCTTTGCATTCACTTACGTGCAATACCCTTGGGAAAGGTATTAATCCGTCTCTTCCCTCTAATTATGGGTTAAATAACAGGATAGACTGGGTCCTATAGCCTTGGCTGGCAACCAGTCTACCGCATAAAATAATGGCAATCTACTGCGGGATAATCTTCGAGATATGATCGCTCAAGCGTGTATCACATATGGCACTTAACTGACGGACTTCGATAAATAGCTGGCAGTTGACTGATAAAATACGAAAGTAATAACACAACATAACATTTGGTATCTTCCATTTTGTTATCTCCAGCTTTTAATTCACAGTCGGACAATCATGACAACCAATGATAATATTATTCAGGTAATGAGTCAGTCATTTAAGTGCGATACGAATTTTTTTATTATATTTTCTTTTGTGCGTAAAATTGATTACTTTTCTAAATGAAAATAAAAGTTGACTTAAATTCTGCCCAAAAGACATTTTTTGTGCTACTGCTATACTAAATTGTGAAGTGGATATCAGCTCCGAACGAGAAATAGGAGAGCCGAGTTCGAATTCCAGTTGAATTCAATTCCACGTTATTGAGAAGAAAAGACAATAAGGAGAACAGAATCCAGGGAGACAGAAGATGGCGATTGACGTTGTATTTGTATTCTTGATGATTGTAGGCGTTAAGAAAGAAATAAGAGCTCCACAGGCATGAAACGAAGAAAGTTTCACAGGCAAGAAA
>JBBBDQ010000953.1:920000-922500 GCA_037127315.1 Ascarosepion bandense
GTGTTGAATTGATGTAAGGTTAAGCAACATGGAAAAAAGGTGGGAGATAAGAGAGATAAAGGAAGGAAGGGAGGGAAAAAGAAAAGAAAAGAAAGAAAAATGTTTATATATTACAGATGCTGGACATATTCAAAAACCTAACTTCCCAAAAACGTTGAAGTATTAGATAAAGGCCTTTACTTAAAAAGGCATAATTATTTTTAAAGGGAATAAAAAGATATAGGATTTAAAATAATTTTTTTTTTTAAAATTAGGTCATTTGATTTAAACTAAATAAAGACATCGGTAGGTAAAAAGAAAATAATTTCATCTACAATTATACATACATATAGAAGTACACACATACATACATACACATACACACACACAATTCTACGATTATGAATACATATATACATATATACATATGTACATACACCTACACACACACATACATTCAATTTCATACACACTAATATACCTATAAACACATACATGCGCATACACACATATATATGTGTACATACATATACAAAAAATATCACACACACATAATATATATGTGTACACACACAGATGCACACATATACATACACACACACATAGATATATACATTATACATATGCACCTACACACATACATATAAAAAAATATTAAAAAATTAATGAATATTATAAAAAAGAGCATTTAAATAGCTAAAAAAAAATTTTCCCACATAAATACATATATACACACATACATATATACATATATGCATATATACACACATATATACACACATATATATATACAAATATGCACATACACACACAAACATACACATATACATAAAAATTATAAAAAGAAAAATTAAAAATTAAAAATTTAAAAAATTTAAAAATCTTAAAATTTAAAAATTAAAATTTAAAATTAAAAATTAAATTTAAAAACCGCCCTATAACGGCCCTTATTAATGAATTCCTGCCTAAGATTCAAAAGTAAGTCTTGATGAGGATACTTCAAAATCAGAATCTTCTCCAATAAACATAGACGGCACCTATCACGAAAATTTTTAGGGGTACAAGCTGAGCCTATTAATTTCCAGCTGATTATAGGGGCCTGCCCTTCCTCCTTCATTTCCCAGAATCTACGTGATAGTGCCGTCTGGAATCTTTGGTTAGGGTTCGAAAACGAGTACTTGTGGTTGTAAAGTCTCTGTTTGAAAGGGCCCGCGGACATGCCAATATAAGTCCGGTAATTGTCTTTGTTGTTAGATGGAGAAATACGGGCTTCATAAATTACATGGGTGGATTTACATTTACCCTGCACCGGGCAGGTATCCACAGAATTACAATTACATTTATCGACAATGTATACATATATATATACAGGTTTCATACAGAGATGTGACCAAGAACGTACCACCACCATCTGCGGCCATTTGCCACGCTAAAAATGAACCTGTCCCCGTGGTTTAATTTTCTGTTTAATTCCACTCTGTTAATAATTTAAATGTTCGATGTTCACTATCTATTAAATGTTCATCCTTTGATAATGGCTTATATAAGCCGAAAGCTCAGACCCGATAAAAAAAATCAACAATTACTGCGATTTCTTGTCGTCTTTTAATGACAACACTATCAAGCTAATCATATCATACGAATGGAACTTAAAATAAATAGACAGAACTTGTGTATATTATTCAATGAAACCTGTATTAATGAAAAAATGCTGCCAAAATACACACAATATATTTATATATATATATATATATATATATATATATATATATATATATATATATATATGTTTGTGTTCTGTGTAGTACATTATTCCGGTGGAGTGTGTCATTGAAGAGATTGTTTTCTGAGTGAAATACTCGAGAAAATTATAACTAGAGCATTATTGTGTATTATTCGCAGGATTCTTGTTAATTTTACGCGAAGATACCGAAATATTAGAACTCACTAAAAGCAAGTTACCAAAAGTTCGTTTGAGAATACGTAAATACGAGCGTTTTTTTCGACCTCCGAGAGCGAAAACGACCTCGCTGCACGCACTGTCGTCTTGCCATCCGATTAAGACTGCTCGCGGTCGTAAACGGGCGCGACCCCGCGATGAGCGTTGTAGTGCAGTGGCTATCGGCTCGGATCGAGAAATCGGTGAGCCGTGTTCGAATTCCAATTGAATTCATTGCATTTACTTACGCGCAAATACCCTTGAGGAAGGTATTAATCCGTCTCTTCTTTCCAGTTATGGGTTAAATAACAGGACAGAGTTCTATAGTCTTGGCTGGCAACCAGTCTACCGCAGAAAGCAATGGCAACCTACTGCGGGATAATCTTCTGCCCAGTCAGTCATGTTTCTTTAGAGACATGATCGCCCAAGCGTGTACTTAACTGACTGAAATACGAGAGTTAAAAAAGTGGCTACGAAGATCTCGTTCTGAACTTTCACGAGGACTACAGAGATAAAAGTACGTATCCTACACGTAGTAATTAAAATATTCAGCGGAAAGGACAATGGAGAAACTGAAATAAA